>SNQJ01S0111144.1:23495-38796 GCA_010110895.2 Picea sitchensis | reverse complement strand
GACCCTCATATGTCATCTAGAAGCCCCAAAAGGTCAAAGTAGTCAAAGTGGTTTAAGAGATTTTAAAAGGTAAATAACAAAGTGAAGTGATGAGTGTATTATAATTCAAAGTGAATATAAAATAAATTAGTTCTATAATAAGTTTAATGGATAAATTAGAAGTGGGTTAACCCTAAAATAAGGAAAGTGGACCTAGTGACCTATACAATGTTTTTAAGGAAGCTACTTGGAGAGGATAAATAAGAGGCAGGACTCTCTCATTTTAATTACACTTGAGCATATTTAATATCTATAGGTGTCTGAGGTAACCAAGGATATAAAAGCTGAATTTCTGAGGGAAGGTGAAGAAAAGAAGGCCGAAATGCAAGGAAGGATAAATTCTTTTGATGGTGCTTTCTAAGGTATGTTATTTACAAGTCATCTCACCATTTTTTCTATAACGTTTTTTCTGTAATGATTCAGACCGTGAAATTGATATTCCATTGAGAAAACATACCCGAGTATCTATGGTAAAAAATTCAGCTTGTGGGTCATTGTATTTTCGGAGTCACACTCTGTGGAAAATAGGGTTTGTGGCTAGTCTTGAAACTAGTAAAAAACAAGTGTTTCGGGTAAAAATATCATAACGTCTTCATAACAGATCCAAATTTAGTGAGACAAAATGTGTTGGTTAGGGTACATTCTTTAGTATTCTGTGTAATAGTTTCAAATCAAATCAACCAATATTTTGTGCGGGGCACGTTCTACAAGGTCGCTCTCTAGAATAAGCCAGAATTCAGCAAGGTATGCCATTTTTACTATAAATCGTTTTCTGAGAGGTTCCAAGTAGTGACACCTAGAGGAATTTCATAAAACACACTAAATAAAATTGTATATCAGTTTCATATCTTTATACATTACAGGTTCAAAGTTATGATTACTTCAAGTTAGGGTTGTTGACTAATCCAAAACTAGGCATGTGAGACTAAAGAAAAGTTTGATGAAAATGCTAGTCTCTTATTGTTAAAGTTAAGGAATGTTTGCAAGAATGTGATCATATACACTAGGTCTATTACAGAGCTACAAATCATATTTGGATGATGAAATTGATGAGGGCTTTTGGTTGAGGTATATGTTGAGTACATGGTTGAGACAAGTAGTTGATGAGTTTGCACATACATGAGGTGTATAGTTGATGATGTTGGTACATATTGATGAGTAGTTGACACATTTTTGGTACATACTTGGTACATGGTTGGATGCACTTGTTTATGGTACAAGTTGATTACAGGTTTGTTGGTATAGGTTGGTGCATGGTTGATGCACTTGTTTATGATACATGTTGATTACAGGTTGAGGTACAAGTTGATGCATGGTTCAGATTTATTGGTACAAGTTTACAGAGGTATATCTCACAGTGATAGTGTGACAGTGGTTCCATCATTCTACTTCTACTTCAGGGTGGCAGGACAGGGCAAGGACATGTGGCTGTAGCCACCTTCTGGTTGTAGCCGGAGAACATAGGGGGTTGTAGCCTCCTTTTGGTTATAGCCAGAGAATTGGGTAGTTGGAGCTTCCCTCAGGTTGTAGCTTGAGAAACTAGGGGGTTGGAGCCTCCTTCCAGTTGCAGCTGGAAAGCAAAGGAAGTTAACACTTCCAATGAATGTAATTCTTCAAGACATATAAGAAAAAACATTCTGTGGTTTTCTCTCGATTTGGGTTTCCACGTAAAACACCAGTGTACTATGTATGTGTGTGATTGTTTATTTATTACTGCTCATTATTGGATAATAATTCTACATTGATATAACATTTGAAGAAAAAGGATTATAATTATGCTATTACTGATTCACCCCCCCTCTCAGTAATCCAACAATATCATGTGATTATGAGACAAACTAAGGGTATGGCCGACATGAAAAGTCAATATTTCCAGGGAGTGGCCAACACAAGTTGATAAACTTCATTTGAACAAGAGCATGAGACATATGGATGACTCCGATAGCATAGACCCAATGATGAAACCACAATATGTAGGAGACATCAATGAAATTCTCTATGGGGACTGGAAGAGTAACCAATCGGTAGAGAAGACTCTGTAACAAGCTCAACTTCCTAAGGCCATGCTAATCCAAAAATTATGATGATGGATGGACTCAAATAAATTTGTGCTCTGTTCAAAGGTGACACAACTGCTGACAACATAAGATAATACTCCCTTTTCGCCTGTCTTTTTTTGTTTTTTCATAGACAAATGAATTTTATGATACAGAGTAGGAAACAAGTGTCACAAGTAAGAAAAACTAGTTCCAACAGTGGAGCATACCTATGCTCAATGCAAGGAAGTGCATGCGGGAGATAGACACTCAGGGGAATGTTCCCTCCTAGGTATATGGTGTCAAATTGCGAAGGATATAGAAAAGGCTCTGCTTGGTTGAGGATGTAAACCTGCTGAGGCAAACGGTTTATAACGCAAAGCGAGAATTGACTATAGGCTAAATACTACAAGCAAGGGAATGAGATGCAATCACAACTTAATGCCAAAAAATGTCCTTTTTTATGTCTTTTAGTCTACTTGGTGTGAAAAAGGGATAAACTTGTGCCAAATAGATGTCTTTTCAAAACCAATTTACAAGTGTGAAAAAGACAAGTTCACTCGACGATCTTTTCACTTTTTGATAACGAGTCAGAAAAGATCTTAACTAAGACTCACAACCTTTCAAGTCCAATTAAATGAGTGTGAAAGGGACAAATCACTCGGCAATATTTTCATTTTTTGAACGAGTTGGAAAAGAGCTTAACTCAGACTCATTTGGGAGATTCTAGGAGGCAAGTCACAGGGGAGGCCAGGGATCCCGTGCAGATCTTCCGTGGAATGTCAGTATCTTATGAATAACCAACATAATCTTGGGAAAACCCAAAGCTCTCCAATTCGATGAGGATAAAGTACTAACTGAGTATACAGTTTCTGTGATGGATCGGATAATGTCCCTTACTGGAAAATACATAGGTGGGGGCATTGGATACCCCACATGACTATCCCAGTCAAAGGTGATCTCCTCAAAACCAGGAGGGAGAGGACTTGGTGAAAGAAAAACTCTCTCTCGTTCAGAAGGTGTAGGATCAGGAATGCTGACGACATGATTGAAGGATGCATCACCCTTCAAAAGGAGAGTAGGATTGACCAAAGATTGCACTGGTACGACCACTTATTCAATTATAGGTTTAAGAGGATGCATGGTAACAGGGATATGGGACACATCACCCTCGACAATGGGGGTGAGTTCATGAGAGTATCGTGATGAAATTACCATTGTGTCAATCAAAGGAGAAACAGGATGTGGAGAAACCATCGATGCCTCAGAATCTGAAGGGTCCTTGGGTGAGCCCCATGCTTCTAGTATTTCAGTGGTGGATGGACACAGACGAGTGAGGTGATCTCCTTCACAAGTCCTGCAAAGGAATTTAGGTTTACACCTGAGACTTCTAGGCTTCTCGATTTCCCCGGTGTCGTTCGAGATGACCAGTGACATATTCTCAATGTGGTCGGTAAATCTGAGAGAGTCATATCCTACATGATGTACAGAGGTTGTAGATGTGGCATGGATAGGACTCATGTAAATTAGAATGGTGCCCCCATATTGACTAGCAGTGGTTGGGTACGGGTTGTCAACATGACTTGTAGATGTTTTTGACCCATCTCCAACATGACTGGGAGAGGTTGGTGACGGATATCTGGTATGACTTACAATGACTGGACTAGCGGTGGGATGTGGCATTTGATACCAAGGTCCAGGGAAAGATTGAATTTGAAACATTGCAGGCCTGAAAGGATCCTCGTTTACTGCCTGTCCCTATCCAGAAAGGTAGTATCCTCCGTTTAATCGATTCAAAGAAGTCTGAATGGGCATCATCACTGAAGTCTGTGAAGAGACAAAAGTATGATAAGGACTATTCGAGTGAGGATATATGTTTCCCCCTTTTGAAGGGGTTTTGTGAAGAGGGTAGACCGAATCGTAAAATTGATTCTCCCCATATGAAATACTCGAGGATACATGAGGAATCATCATGGGAAAAGTGTTCAAAGGAACCAACATGGTAGACGAAGGATACATGGATGGGGTGTAATAAGTAGAAAAGCACCCATCTAACTATCAGCTCTTGAAAGATCATAGATAGGACTAGATTCGTAAGAGGGGAGGTTCCAACCTCCTGTCATAAAAGCAGGTTGAGGGACATGACTCATATCAAATGAAGACATAGGCATTAGGGCCATGGTGCCCCCGGACCCAATGATAGGATTGATATAAGTGGACCAGGGAGAGGATTACAAAGGTGAAGACATATCGATGGGAGAATGAATAGAGACCCAAGGTGTAGATTGAGTACCATAGTTATGCATACCATTATGAAAAATGGAATTACTCGTTCCCATGACATGAGTAGGCATCATGGGGCAGGTAGCAGTGAATGAAGGAGTCAAAGGAACTCCACTATCCATGATAAAGAGAAATCGGTATAAACTCTTAAGGCCAATTAGTAATCAAAGAGCATACCAAAAGTCAAATGACCAATATGCATGCAAATGGGGTAAAGTGGCTGAGTGGCCTCCCTCCCTAAAGAAGGTATGTCTCACCCAAGAGGGGCTTGAGACTCCCTGCTAAATATCAGAGGTAACATAATCAGTTATAAGGGCCCTCGTGGGCTTAGAAACCAGTCGGTCATATCCCCTCGAAGAGGTAATCCTCCATAAAGGCTGTGTGTTGTCCGACCCTTATCTGACCCAGGGTACCTACAGAATAATCCCTGCAAGTAACCTATGAGACACCTAAGTCAAACAACTAATAAACCACTGTATAATCGATGCACAGGCGAGCAGTCATAATTCAAGTCCACCATATGGGCAGGGTAGGAAAGACCAAAACCTTGAAATCACAGCCTCTCATGGAGGTAAAGGTACTAGAAAGATCCCCAAATACAAATAGATCCCCATAAATATATCTGACGCTAGGAAGGTATCGGGGGGATATCCCTTCAACCAACTTCGCGCGACCTCGTGATTAACTCTGGTGTGAGCGGAGCCTCCTAATCTTACCAATTATACAATGGATTTTTCCACTCCCGACTCAGACACATATGTTGATTCAATTTCCTTGGAGAAGTTTACTCACAAAATCCTATTCCAAGGCACTAAATCCTAGGCTAGTTTGTGCACCCTAGAAAGTAAATTCGTGACTAATTAATTTTAGATTATAACGTTGATTTTAATGGCCGTGATTTATCAAAAAGGTATGGTAGTGAAACTCATGGTGTTATGACTCTGCAAGAAAAGAAAATATGAAGATAATGCAAAGTCTTAACTTTAACTTTCAATGAATGATACACTTATAAAAAACAATGCAATTTTCAAATTCAACTCTGCAATGCAGAAGCAAAAATGAAATCTTTCACTATATGCACTAAGATAATGATAAAAACTCAAAATACAAAAATGCCAAATAGTGCAAAATGCCTATATTTTTTGTATTTTCAATATATCAAAACTGAAAATGCATGGACTAAAAAATAACTTGATATATAGCCCTACTGTGTATAAAGAAGAGATAACTCAAGCAGGATACCAAGCAACAAAACACCCAACCCAATGTGTAAGGACAATAAAAATGAAAATATGAAGAGAAAGACTTCACCCAGAAATTCAACCAAAAGAGGGTTTCCTTTCATCCCACTATCACTTAACAGGCACTACAGAGACCCAAGAAGGCTCAACAAGCATCAAATCCTACCCAACAAACACCAGACCAGGAAAAAGGGCAAGGAAAACTGATGTACATGATTGTTTGGGAAAACATAGCATATATACGCAGCTTGCAGTGAGACAACCAATGCATGTATGCATTTGTCAAGGAAAAATACACGTATGTGCTTTAAAACAAGGCCAGGCAAGGGGAAAATGATGAAAACTTAGACCTAGAGTGAATAGGAGCTGCCAAGCAATGATATGATAAGAAACACAATAGAAACGAGAGAAATCTAAGGAGAAAAGTGCTTCAAACCCTAAGAAAGAAGATTCAATCCCCAATATGGTCGCCAATTCTGTTATGAGGAAAATCTCTCTATGGCTAGGGTGAACCACAACAAACATAAATGACTGCAGAAATCAACTCTATCCAAGAAACACTATATATAAACCAATGCACAAGTGAGATAGGGAAGATGCCTACCTCGTCCAGATGTTTGATGATGTCCACCATTGAGCACTTTGACCCAAAGCTATATACCTGCAAAAAATTCTCGACAAACAAGAAAAATAAGCATATGGTGGCAATATAAAACATTAGCATATTAGATAGCATAATCCATCAATATACATAAAAAATATGCCCATGGATAATAAATCATATATTTGCAAGATATTAATTGGACGGGAAAAGAGTATTTCTATTAATAAATGATCAGCATAAGTGAAAATATGACAGACTTCCGTGTCGGCACATTTCAGAACTGATAAACCAAGTTCCTTGCAGTTGGGCCTCCACCACTTCAATCCTCCACCAACGACAAGCTCATATAAGGGAGACAATGAGGTTCTCCAACAATAAGGGAAGAGATTGGGGGCTGAACACTGTGTTCAGACTTAAAGGACAAAGGGATGCAGACTCAATGTGAAGTAAATAATTCATCTAGAGTAACTTTGCTCTCAAAGTTGAATTATCTCCCTTTCCATAGCTTAGAATTGGCTTCTTTATAGCCTTCAGAATGGAACTGAAGGGCCGAGTCAGAACATTTCTAGTAAATGGAAGGCAAAGGATCAGAGATCTCCTGTCGTGACATGGAAACCCAACATTTAATTTCATTTTTTGGCACAAATCCCAATGTACGCAAGCTGTAGTGGAGCAGCCTGCGTATACACTTGCTATATAGGGTGCAATATGTGTACAAGTGAAAAAAATTGTATTTTTGTCTCTGGGTTTTTTCAACAGGGAAGATAAGTCTGCATAGGGAAATTGAATAAGGCCCTCTATGCAAGATTGCATAAGGTGAGGAAAATCTTGCTATAACAACAGTGGCTGCTCAAAGCACATGATAGGTGATGAAGACAGGTTTCTTACATTGAGTAAGGAAAGAGATGGATCAATCTCCTTTGGAAATGATGACTCAACTAGAATCATTGGAAAGGGCACAATCATAATTGGAAACAAGAATACCAAGGCATAAAATGTTCTACTTGTGGAAGATATGAAACACAATATTCTACGTGTAAGTCAAATGTGTGACCAAGGTCATAAAATTACGTTCGATTCACATAAGTGTGAGATAAGAAAAGCAGGATCAAGAAAATTGATTGCAACAACTGCAAGAACTTCAAGAAACATATATGTATTAAGTGAAATTGTAAATGAAAAGTGTTGTCTAGGAAATGAAGATGAATTTTGGCTATGGAACATAAGGATGGGTCACATAAACTTCGACAACCTTGCCAAAGTCAGCAACAAGGAAGCAACCAGAGAAATTCCCTAGATTAGGAAGCCAAACAACACATTATGCAAGCATTGCCAGCAAGGAAAGCAAACAAAGACTAGATTAAAATCAAATGAGTACTCCACAATAATACCACTGGAAATTGTGCATACTGATCTAGTTGGACCTACTAGAACAAATGGTTTAAAAGGTGAGAAATACTTTATGTTATTGGGTGATGATTATACAAGAATGACTGCAGTTTGTTTTCTCGGGAAGAAATCAAAAGCATTTGCAAAATTCAAGGTATACAAGGAAATGTATTCAAAAATGAAATGTTTGAGATCTAACAGTGGATGAGAGTTTACTTCAAAGGAATTCATGGATTTCTGCAGCAAGCATGGAATAAAAAGACAATTCTCCTTTGTTAGGACACCTAAAAAAGAATGGAGTTGTTCAAAGAAAGAACATGATAATACAGGAAATGGATCGAACAATGTTAATGAATTCTAAGTTGACAGATCTATTTTGGACACATGCAATCCATACAACAATTCACATTCAAAACAAAGTATTTCTCAGAAACAATAGTGACAAAACTCCCTATGATCTATGGAAAGGAAGACTAGGAAATATGAAGCACTTCAGAGTTTTTAGAAGCAAATGCTACATCAAAAGAGAAGATGACAGAATGGGAAAGTTTAATTCTCGTGTGTAAAAATTCATACTTGTTGGTTACTCAAGTACAAGGAAAACATACAAGTGTTACAATATAAGGCTCAACAAAGTATTGGAAAGCATCAATGCAATGGTTGATGAGATAGGTGGATGAAAATTAAAGGAAGAAGAAAAGGAGTCAGTGGAACATGTTTACGAAGAAGAAGTAAAGGATGAAGAAGCAATAGAAGGGGAGGATGAGGAAGGTCAGACAAAAGTATAAGATCAAGTAAATCAAGCACCTCCAAAGATACCTAGCAAACGAATACAAAAGAATCATCATTCAGATCAGATTATTGGGAATAATATGTAAGAATTGAGACTAGAAGAAGAATTCGTTCACTAGAACAACTGCACCTAGCACTCTTATCTTCGATTGAACCAAATAGTTTTGAAGAATCCAACAAGGATGAATTCTGGAAAAGGCCATGGATGAAGAGTTGGATCAAATAGAGAAGAATGACACTTGGGAATTGGTTCCAAGACCAAGGTACAAGAATATGATTGACACAAAGTGGGTCTTCAGAAATAAATTGAATGAATATGGATACGTTACCAAGAACAAATATAGATTGGTATGTAAAGGATACACACATGTTGAAGGTATCGAATTTGAAGAGACGTTTCCGCCAGTTGCCAGAATGGAAGAAATCAAATTGATCCTAGCTTATGCATGCTCCAAGAATATTAAAATGTATCAGATGGACGTGAAATCAACCTTTCTGAATGGGGAACTGGAAGAAAAAGTCTATATTGAGCAACCATAAGGATTTCATTTGTCAGAGAATGAAGATTGTGTTTGCAGGTTGAAGAAGGACTTGTATGGTCTAAAACAGGCTCCCAGAGCATGGTATTCTAGACTGGAAACATATATACAACAAGCAGGGTTTAGAAAAGGAAATGCAGGCAAAAACCTCTACATCAAGGTAACTCAAGATAATATTTTATTAGTTGAAGTTTATGTCGATGCTATTATTTTTGGAAGTGATGATGACAGGTTAAGCCATAAATTTGCAAAGGATATGCAGAATGAATTTGAAATGTCATTACTTGGAGAACCATCCTTCTTTCTAGGTCTTCAGATATGTCAAAGCAACCAAGGCATTTTTATTTCTCAAACTAAGTATATCAGAGAAATTCTAAAGAGGTTTGGAATCGAAGATTGAAAACCAATTAATACTCCTATGAAAACTAGTTGCAAGTTGAATAAAGACGACGATTCAAAGTCTATAGATGAGAGGCAATACAATTCAATTATTGGTAACTTACTTAATTTGGCAACATCCAGACAAGATGTAATGAAGGTAGTTGGAAATGTGGCACGATTTCAAGCAACACCAAAGGAATCACATGTTCTAACAGTGAAGAGGATTTTCAAATATCTCAAGGGTACATAAGAGTAAGGATTATGGTATCCAAAAGGAAATGATCTATCACTTATTGCCTATACAAATGTAGATTGGGCAGGTTGCATTGATGACCGACGAAGCACCAATGGAGAAGCATTCTACTTGGGTGAGTGTTTGGTATCTTGTTTAAGAAATAAACAATCATCAATATCATTGTCTATAGCCAAAGAAAAGTATATTCTCAGATTTTGATGTGATAGTTTATCTACAGTCGAAGCAAAGTATATTGACATGTTGATGTGACAGAGGCAACAAAGGGTCATAGTTTTTTAGGAAAGAGAAAAACCTAGTTTTCAAAAGATGTATGTAGGCTGCAATATAGACATGCTGCATACATACGAAGGCTGCACTACAGACACGTCGCATGCATACGTTAGCTGCAACACAAACATGTCGTGTGCCTATTGGGTTTTTGTTGGTACAAGAAGGTTACATGTATAGGTTGATCACAGGTCTTTGGTATAGGTTGGTTACAGGTTGTTGGCACAGATTGGTACATGTTTACAATGGTATATCTCATAGTGATAGCGTGGCAGTGTTTTCATCATTTCATTTATATTTCAGGGTGGTAGGATGGGGAAAGGATCTGTGGTTGTAGCCACCTTCCGGTTGTAGCCAGAGAACATAGGGGGTTGAGTCTCCTTCTAGTTGTATCCATAGAATTGGGGAGTGGGAGCTTCACTCAGGTTGTAGCCTGAAAATATAGGGGGTTGAAGCCTCCTTCCAGTTGTAGCTGGAGAACAAAAAAAGTTGGTTCTTCCAATGAATGTAATTCTTAAATACATATAAGAAAACACATTCCATGGTTTTCTCCCGCATTGGGTTTCCATGTAAAAATAATGGTGTACTATGCATGTGTATGATTGTTCATTGTTTATGGTTTATTTACTCTGCACTTATTGGATGATAATGTTATATTGATCTTAAATATAAATAAAGCTTACATACTATGGTTAAAAGGAATAAAAAAATCTATTACTGATTCACCTTCCCTCTCAGTAATCCAACATGGTGGTTACGTTCTTTCCAAACTATCAGATGTTCCTTGGGTTGTTCCTAGAGAGGCAGCAATGCCAAGGAACCATGTGAAGGCTTGGAAAATATCCTCCCCACTCTAGGCCTCAAGTTGGCTCTTGGGCTAGAGGGGGTAACCCTCAATCTGTCACAAATATCACTATTTTGAGTCACCTCAAAGAAAACTATTTAAATCACACTCTAAAACCAAATTTCAAATGGTTGTAAAATAATATAAATGTTAGAGAATTAATAAAAGTAAGAGATATCAACTAGCTACTAATAAGCCATTAGATCTTGGTCTTTCGATTGGGAACCTTTATCCAACATTGCAAATACATAAATAGATTAAATGCAAGTTGTAGAAGAAAGTCTCAAATGCCAGTGGGAATGACATAACAATCCTTGGAACCAAGGAATAACATATCATCATAAATAATAAAGAGATGGGAAGTCCTTAATACTTAAGATAATCAAGAAAACACATGGAAAGGTTCAAATGACATCAATTGTATGCAAGAAAACATATTGACAATTTCACTAAAATCCCATAGCTCAATAGTAACATACACCCTTGCAAAATCTGATTTTTGTTAAGAGATTGTTTTATGGCTAACAGGTTGCCTTATATGCTGAACCCATTGTAAAGCTTGTAAAGAAAACACTCTCACTCAGAACCTTGAAAATCAATCAATACAAAAATAAACAATAACATGTATTTCACTGGTTATGGCTTAACAAATTATTCAAAGAAAGTTGTTAAGAAAATATTTAAAGCAAGTCAACAATATATCCTTTATTATTGAAACAAAATAGTACAAAGATTATAGTCACTTCTGAGAAAATAGATTTCTGGTTCACTAATGATCCAGATTTGATCATTATATTACTTTTCATCCATCTTGATTCGTTAAGAGTGAAAAAAATGGAGGAATGAGTTTGCAGGGCCATTTTAGTGGCCGGTCCCAGTTTGGAAAATTGGGGTATGGAACCTTTCAAGGCCATTTGAGGCATCAAATGACATTGTTTGGGGTTATAGTATTCAAAACTAGTTCCCACACCCATGACAATGTTCTACACTCTGACACCTTTCCAACGGTGGGTCGAACTCCTTAATCAGAGATTGTATGAAAAAGTTATGCCTCCCACAAGTTGACCTACCATGTTGACCATCATGGTACGAGATGATGCCATGTTAGCCCACATTAATCACACATATGGGGCTAGCCATGTAAGTAATTTCAAGAATATTTAGAAGGTCCAAAACCGTATCACAATTGAGGGTTGAGGAAGTCAAAACCCTACCTCTAGATGGCTATCAGGATATGTTAAATATTGGGCCACTAGTAGGAGAAGGAGTTCCATTCTATGTTATTGTATTTTGTTCCATAGTGGAGCAAACAATTGGGAATGGGAAATTAGAGAGCTTAACATAGGGGGTTAATTTTCTGTAGCAACCTAATAGTCCTCAAGTCTTAGGTAACTCCATATAGAGTGTCTTCTCCTTTGTACATGTATTATTTTCATACCAGAGAAAAGAGAGTAGAGCAACCTCACCTTCTAGCTAGGTTTTCTCTTGTAAGGATTTCCCCCAAAAAATATTTGTATTATTTTGTGGATGGTGTGTGATTGTATTTTTCTGTTCTCTATTTTCCGCATTTTATCTATTTCACGCATAAGAAAAAAATTAGTAACTAAATATTTTGGAATCTAAACGAATTTAACCTTCATAGTGTAGATTTCAGTTTTATTTATCAGACCCGTTTTCCGCATTTTATCTATTTTAGGCATAAGCAAAAAATCAATAACTAAATATTCTGGAATCTAAAGGAATTTAATCTTCACAGTGTAGATTTCAGTTTTATTTATCATATTTGTTGTGATGAACTATTCTAGTGGAATATCCATGACAATTTATATATTAAATAAAGATGAATACATACACTTAGAGAAAAGGACAAAATCTACAAATTTAGTGGTGAATCCACTCGCTAGTTTTCCAATCTACTACAAAAAAAAATATGTCCATGTGAACTCTGAGCACCTTTGTCTTCTTTGCTGCCAAAAACTTCCAATGCTTTCTCCCTCTCCAAAAGTGCCTTTTATCCTTCTTCAATGCTAATTCCTAGGCTCCTTTTGTGTAACTACTTTCCCAAAATAGGTAATGGTAGTTAATAAAGACTCGTGCTTATTTTTGATCACAAATCTTAGAGGTGGATACATCTAAAGTTTATTAAAAGACCATTATGAATAAATTTCATGGTTTATTTAAACTTTTTCAAAATACTTACTTATAGCCATTCTGTAATATTTTTTTCCACTCTTCATACAAATTTCATGAATCAATCTTAAACACATGTAGAATGCCACTTGTCATTCTTCTCCTTTATTGAAAACGTAGTTATCTCTAGCCAATTTTGTTTGAGTTAAATTGTAAAAGTTAAATTGTAAATGGGGAGTGAAGCAAAGCCATTGCACTTTTGTTATGACCCGTTTCTAGTCCACAAAGGTTTTGGTTTCAAAAATGCATGCTCATATTTAACAACACCAACTCTGGACATGATTATTGAAAAATAGGAGCAACATGTGAGACACAAGTAGTGTAGATGATATTTTCTAGCACTTCTCTTAGATATAACTGGAAGAATACATTTTTGAATTTAGAGCCATCAAGATTTTTGAAATAAATTTTCATGTCATCATAGCTCATGTAGTCCATAGTTCCGATCATACTACTACTATAATGAAATAATAAAGAGAAACAAACATCTTCATCTCATCATGTATGATCCCTTAGATCTTGTCATGAAGTCGATGATGGTAGACGAATAACTAGGACACAATATTCAGATTTTCGAGACACTTCTCCACCGTGCCCTTCAACACTGATGTAATTATTATAATGATTTTTAGTTGAATATTAGAGTATCTCCATATCAATTTGTTTGGGAGGCCACTTTTAATGCATTGATCCCATAGACCAATCATCATCATCATTCATAATTTAATAGATTGAGTTAAATACTCAATATTTTTACTTTCAAACATAGTTCGAAGCCATTTTGTTTCCTATATTAATCCGTAAACGGTAGGCCTACGACATATCCATTTTGTCAACACAGATCCCTTGCAGAAACAAATTCGATTTCTTTGCCAAGAACAATTTTCAATTTGAAGTCAAGGGCTCATGGAGTTCCTTTCCCCTTCTAATGAAAACTAAAAACATCTCACTTTTGAATTTGAGAAAACTTTTCCTCCAATCTCCTCAAGACATATCCTAACCCAAACACAAAATCTCTACAGGAAATAGTGATGAGATCAAATCCCTAGACCCTACAAATTTTCCAACTGGGCGCAATCCATAAGGAAAAATGATTGGAAACCATGATCGGGAAATGGAAACAACAATTTTGTTCGGATGTTCCAAGAACTTGATTATTTAATCCTTTCACATTTAATCAACCATACTCGGTGCTTGATTAAATTCCCTTTGAAAGGCCCTAATGATGGAATTGAACCAAAAAAGAGATGCAATTTTATACGGTTGACCAAAGGAATATGAATTGAATGCAGGTGTACTTGCCACTCCAAAAGGAGTTGAAGGTTCAAAATGAGATGGATTTGAAGGCACTGTGCCAAATAAGGTGGTCGAGTAGGTTTCCCTAGAGGGTTAATTAAATGCAGAACTTGATGCAAATGTGCTACCACAAAATCCCGGTGTTATATAACCCAAAAGGAATAGGAAAGGATGAAACTGAAAAAAAGGATTTACAATGGATGCTTGACGAGAGACATGTATTGTTTGGTTGTGGGACAATAGTAATATCACTATGTGCAAGACTGCATGGTATAAGATATGTAAATAAAAACAATGCGTGCTTAATGTGGGTAGGTACTACAGGTCAATTTTTTTTTCTTGAAGAGAGTATGTACCTTGCTAACTCATATATCCAATACATCCAATGCACCAAGTTTTCAAGTGCACAAAAATGAAAAGAACACACGATAGCCATGGAATTGAAACCATAACCCACATATTTCAATGCTCAACGATTTTTTTTCTATTCTTAAGGAGAAATTACATAAGGGTGATCTATACAGAGACTCTATGTACTATTACTCACTATAAATACCCAAATTATAGATTGCATGGCTTAGAAGCACCTTCGTTGAATGTGGACAAGATTCTTGATTCCAAGAGATTTCGTGAAAATGAAAGAATTTATGATATGTCAATTTAGTGTGACCTAGCTTAAAAATTCATGATATCGTCCATCAAACTTCGAGTAGGTTGTCTTATTCAAGCTTCCCTTTTTGTTGTTGTTATCCATCTAGTTTTCTTGCATCTCCCTCTGTGTCCTCACTACAACCCTCATTGTTTTAATGGGATGCCTTTGGAAGGAAAATGATCACAATTGTTCATTTCACCTTCCTAATGTGCCAAAAGGAAAAAATAAAATGAAATAAAACAAAACATGTTTATTTACAAAGTTTACAAACATCTATCAAGATCTAATTCAGATCACACCTCCCCATTTGAAGGATTTTTCTCCCCAAAAGATGGAACATTAAGGAGGTATAAGCATAAGGCCTCCATTTGACTCTAAATATCCACCATTCCATTGCTGACAAAGGTCAGTTGTTTCATGTTGGTCTAGCCTTGTTTTGTTGCTAGAGGAGTTATTCTCTCTCTCTCTCTCTCTCTCTCTCTCTCTCTCTCT
>SNQJ01S0111144.1:13204-23445 GCA_010110895.2 Picea sitchensis | reverse complement strand
TCTCTCTCTCTCTTGATGTGTTTTGACGAGGTATGCCTTGCCACGCTTGACCAAACAATACTTGTTTTCTCTCATGTAGAAGGTAGCATCCCTATTACACAAGTATGGGCTACCAAACATCACTTTGCAGGCGTCCAATGGTGTAACTTCACACTCTACCTCATCAATATAGCCAACATTAAAGGAAAACTTGGTCTTACATCTATGAGTGATTCTCATAAATTTTTTCCCTTGCAACAATACTAGTGAACTTGGTTGCACTAGATCATAGGTTTCTAGACCAAGCTCATCAACTAATGTTTTGGAAAACAAATTACATTAAGGACCACTATCGAACATGGAATTTTCCTTTCATTTTTTCACTTGAACTTCAATTTGGAATAGTGGATGTTTATCTCCACTCACCTTTGGCTGTTCCAATGTGGTGCCAACTATGGATTCATCCAGAAGAGGTGCTTTATACCACTTATTCTTTTGTCTTGGTCGCTGTCTTTCCTTACCCCTTGGACTTTAGCCACTTTGGATGCAATTCGAGCTGAAGTTTCCAATACTTCTCTTTTGCATGTCCATCTACATCACAATGTTTTCAATGGCTATTAGGATCCCTCCTTTTCTTAGTTGTTGTTTCCATATTCTTGTCTCTTTTCTTCTTGGCCCATGTGATGTTGTCCTTTCTTGGAGTACAACTCAATGTAGAAATCCTGCTTACTTGCATCATCTATGATTTTCACACCATGAATCTGCAATTGTCTTCAGATATGGTTGCAAAGTCCTTCAAGGTACTTCATCACCACTCCTAGCTCTTCTGAAGATATACCCAACCAAATGGTATACCTCCTAAACTCAAAAGTGTATTATTGCACTTCTTGTCCTTGTTCTTACTTAAGGTAGTGCCACTTCATGATTTGCTCCTCTTTGTAACCTATGGGATATAACTATGACTTCAAAAATGCCTTGAAGTCCTCCCATTTCATCACCATGGGATTCTTGCCTATCCTTAGGGAATCCACATAAATCTCCCACCATAGCAGATCATGTATGGTCATATTCAAGAAGAAAAATGAGATTTTCCGCATTTCTTGGATTTTATAAAGGCCACAATAAACTTCCAATTATTTCAACCAATTATCCAAGGATTCAAAATTAGTTTTCCCATAAAAATGGGTATTTCAAGTTTCACTTCAACTTTGAAAGGAACACTAGAAGATGAAGAAAATTTGTTGTCATTATCTGAGTTTCCAAGCATCTCACCATTGGAACCTTATGGGCCAGTCTTTTATTCTTCATGCTTTGTCTCTACTGAGTGTGCTTCCTTACCCTTCATTAGCAATAGCCGTGTCACTAATTCTATCAATGTAACAATGAATTTCTCTATCTGAGTCAATATGACCTCCAAGTATTCCCTGTCATATACTTCATGATGATTCCCCATCATTGATGGTCCTCTACTTCTATGTAGGCCTAGAAACAATACTTTTCCACTATTTCAGTATTGGTTGCAGGTGTTCTCCAAATATTTGAAACCTTCTCTAATATCATATGATCCATAAATGGTAGGCCTATGGCATGTTCATTTCGTCAACAGGAATCCCTTGTGGAAATAAATTTGTTGTTTTTTCCAAGAACGAGTTTTAAATTGAAGTTAAGGGCTCATGGATTTCCTTTCCCCTTCCAATGCAAGCTAAAAACATATCACTTATGAATTTGAGAAAAATTTTCCTCTAAACTCAAGACATATCCTAACCCCCAAAAGAAACTCCATGCAGGAAATAGTCATGAGATCAAAGTCCTAGACCCTACAAATTTTCCAACTGGGTTCTGTTATCACTCCAGGAAAATCTCCTAGGCTGTAAGTCAGAGATGCCTGGTAACTTAATCTTTTGGTAACTATTTTCTCAATAAAAAGTGTGGGTTTGGATCAAGTCGGAGGACCGAATCATTTCTCACTCAAATCATGCATAAACACATTTAGATGGACAAGGATTTCAACCACAAATGTTCAGAGAGTTAACAAATAAAGGGATGAATGAAGAAATGACTATTATATCAGCAGAATCACATATAAAACATATATGAATGGCCAATTACAATAATCACAGGAATACTAGCAGGGTTAAACTTATGATTGCAGTGATAAGACGACAGTTATCGGGCATAAACAAGCATAACAACATGAATATTATATCCAAGTGCAAGTACAGAATAGACAAGAAGATGAAATCTAAACAAGTTATGGAAAAAGAAGCTTGTATTACTCCATATGAAAATGAGAAGTTTTGAGTTACATAATATGAAAAAAGTCTCCCAAGTCGAACCCTTGGTTCATATTCTACTCTTAGCTTTATAGCTTTACAAAGCAGTTCTGAGATCCTAGAAAACTGGATCTGATATTTTAAAAATAGAGCCAAATCAAACTAATACAATATCAAAGATCAAGTCCTGATTTAAGGGTCAAAACCTTATCAAATAAATTCCAGCAATCTTCGATCCCTTCAAGTCTTCAACATGTGTGATACACCTCAATGAGCTGTGGATAAGTTGAATTTTCCATCTTTGGCATAAAACAGTTTATTGCCCAGAAAATAAATAACTAAATTCACCTTTCCATCTCACTAAATACCTCAAACACAAAAATAGAGCTTTGATACTGATGCAATTAATTACGTTTCATCATTATAATCCACCTTCGAGGCATTTGGAACAATAAATCTTGGGCCTGTGCACAAATTGTAGCGTTCTGCCCTGTTTCTGCGCTTTTGGTAGTTAGGAGAAGCAAATTTAATCATATTAGCTGCCAAAAGTTCCACTTTTGGTGGCTAATGAACAGTCGAAATGTTCACCTAAGCCACCAAAAGTCCGGTTTAAAGAAACATTTCAAAAATGCAAAAATGCATTACATCTTAGCTTCCAAAATTTTCTAGGCTATTCTTTTGGGGCCTCTGATGAGTTGCATAGCCACAACCTCTATATACTGCAAGTGTAGATATAGTAAAACCATTAGAAATCTATCATCATGAGATTGTATTGTGCTTAGGTTCCCATCGAATATAGTACCCCTACAAGAACTCATGACAATGAAGAGGTGGTGCATCTTTGTTATGATCACTCTTAATCACAGTCAAATCAGGAACCATTTCAACAGTTTTCACAGGCTGCCATCATTCAAGGAGGTATCAAAAATAATTTCCCAGCCCAAGCACCACATTCATAATACCACGAAAGGCATTCTAAGAGATTCACACTGTTAGAAATTAGAGCACGGTCATATACAACAACTGTCCTCAATGCAACATCACTCTAGCTGTATAAATCCTTCATCCAAGCATGCATTTCACATGTGTCAATCTTTGGAAGAAGCTCTATTGCTTTACCAATGGCTGATATCATATCTTCAGGTACTAGTTTTTCAAGTACAATCATGTCGAGAGGCAAAACCTCTAGAATAATCTCCACAAGCAGATCTGCACCTTTACGATAAACTAGCCTACTTATAACAACAATAACAATTTCATTACATGAGCGACAATTAGGACTAGGCTTGAACATAGCTGTGTCCACCGCATTTGGTATTACAATGCAGCTGTTGTAGTTGAGTAATTTCCTGAAGTAGTAAAACAACAATATTGTACTGCGCACAAATTGAGGCTTTGAGCTTTAATATTAACTCCTAAGGATTGATCTTTTGCCAAAATATTCCCTTGTATTATTTCTTCGAATTGACAAAGGGGTTACTGACCTTGTTGTGCTAGATGTATGGAAACCCAGTCTTTACTCCCAACCCTAAGTGATCACAGATGAACTTAACACACCAACCTTCCCACATATCATCATAGTAACTAGTAGGCTAGCCATCACCCATCAAACCAAAATACATTGTAGGGCCAATCAAGTCCTTGTTGAAGACCAAATCCATCCCACACATGGGAAGGGGGTGCCCTTTGGAATTGTCAAAACTGCATCAACATACCTGGTGTTGCGTTTCAAGGGCTTGACAAGCTGAGTGAGAGCATCGTAGTTAGGAATATTCATCCAGAGGCCATAAGAAACCACAATGGGTATTCCATGGCGAAGGCTGAAAGGATACCCATGAACAAAATCTGCACCCTCTCTGTATGGATCATACAACGTATTGAAAAAGAATGAGGTTGAGGGGAAGAACAAATTCATAATGTGATAGTGGAGAGCATTGATGTCGCTGTCAGAGGGATCCTTGGCAACAAAGCAGTCATCATCGATTGTGAAGATATATTTCTTCTTGGAGACCATGTAACCGAAGCAACGATAGACGCTATCCTTGAATGAGATGCAGGAAGTCTTGGGGCCGAGGATCCTATTGGTATCATTTCTGTTGTAGAGATCATAGTTGAATCCGTGGGGCACAATGATGGTCTTAAATGGATTCTTCTTCGTGTCTTGGCACTTGATCTATCATGTGGAACAACTCCACAACAACACCTGCCCAAAAAGATGTCCAAATGGTTGGTATCGGGCTCGACACTTATGCTGGGCTTTGACATGTGAAAGTAAACTTAGCAAACGCCATTCTGTCACCATCTGATATACTCTGTAACATTTGTTGAACACCTGTTGATGAGGTAGATAGAATATAAGCTCATGGTTTATGACTTGACTCAGCGTTGGATTTTAAACTATAGTTTGACTCGAATTAGGCTTGAGAACTCAGATTTGGATTGGGGTCTTATATATGACTGTGCATTTTGACTTTGTATTGAACGCACTTGATGTGCAGACCTGGAACTTAGCATATATGAACATATATATTTCTTTGTCCTTTATATGAGATATAAAACATAAAAATAAAACAATGATATATTTTTATGTTTTATAATCTCTATAGCATAGACTAGAGACAAATAAATGACATTTATTTGTATCTTGTATTGCAGGTTCGAAGGCATAGAAACAAAGGATTTGTGAGCAAAGTAATCAAACATGAGATTAATGAGAACTATGAAGATTAAGATACTGGCTAAGAGTCTGAAGAAGACGATAAATCAAATAAAGAGTTGATATAAATGCTCATCAAAATACCAGTGCATTTTTGAGTGCTAACAGGTTCAACCCATAAGAAAAAATGATTAGAAACCATGACTAGGAAATAACAGCATAAATTCAATTCAGATGTTCTGAGAACTGGATTGTTTAAGCCTTGCAAGTTTAAAAAACTATTCTTGGTGCTTGATTTGTTTGGTAGATTAAAGGGAACCCTATGTTTCTTGCATTTTTTTGGACAAGCATTTTGGATGAGAATAACTAAGTTTTTGGAGTTGCACCATAGCAGAGGAAATAGTAAAAGGCATGACGAGAGCATGCAACAAGGGCACATTTTGCGGCGCAAAAGAAACAGTTCGACACAAAAGTAAGAAACACAACAAATGAATGCAAAAGTAGGAAAATCAATTATGATCCATTAGGGTTTTGGGGATAAGTTTCTATGAACCATTAGGGTTTTTAGCCCCAATTATATGTATAAATATGTAAAGGATTGAGGGAGATTAGGCTGTTGAGAATAAGAGATTAGGTTGGATGAGAATACAAGATTAGGTTGGATGATAATAAGAGATTAGGTTGCTCATGAGTGATGAAGAGAGTTTATGCTCAAGGTTTTGGGAGAAGAGCTTTCGAGGATGGGAGCATATCTGAGAATTTTGCAGAGATCGGCTCACACTGCAAAGTGGCTAGGAAGGTTTGGGGATTACACTATGTTGTATCTTTTGTAGGCATAGTGCACATGCCCGAGGTGATTATTGCATTAATACTAATATAATAAGCCAACCGTTGTGGATGTAGCCCAAGGATTTGGTGAACCACATTAAAATCCCGTGTCTAATGTGCTGGTTGATGTGATTATTCATGGATGTTATGTTGATGCATGATTAGTATAGACATATTTAACAAATGGTTGATGCACAATAATAGTGAATGATTCACTGGGTTGGTTACGTCACAATCTATGTTATACCATTTCTGTACACTAGGGTTTAGGGTGCTGAATGAATCTTAGATGGGTTAATGTCTCACAACTGTTATGGTAAAAGTAATGAACTACTAGTTAATGGAAGCCGTGCATAGGGTTTATTGACTGATAAAAGGATGTTAAATAAGGACAATGCACAAAGGGTGAGTAATTATTAATGGGTATGTTGATAGCCTCACATACCCTCATCCCTACAGAAACTTGGTTCCTACAACCCCAGTAGATGCCTTGAGTGAGAGTTCACTTGCATGCAGGTGATTCTGAAAGGGATGGTATCTAAAGGGTTTTGTTGGATGAATAACTTGAACCTAGGGTATTATAACTGCGTTCCAACAAATGGTTCCATTGCCATGACCTAGAATATTTAATTGAGGGAATGTTTTGGAGGCCGACTAAGGTAGATATCATCAAATGGTTGGAAAGGAAGGAGTGATAATTTTCCCAAGTATATAATAGAAATCCTCAGATCAACGACAAAAAATGGTTGCAAAGGTATGTGTTCATAGATCTACATGATATTTTCTTTGGTGAATTTTTGAATATTTAAGATGAATGGGTGGAAAGGTTAGTGGAGAATACTGGAAGATATCGAACTGTAGCTCCGAGGAACTGGAACCCTAATTTGGTAAGAAAATTGAATTATGTAAGCAATACTACTTCTCGTGTAGTTGATTTCTGGTTGAATAACATATTGGGGAGTTATATTATGGAATTTGCAGTAGATTGTACCCAATTGTATAGTGTCGCAGAACGAGATTTCTTCAAGGGTCTGAATGGAAGTTTTCTGAAAGCATTGGGTACCTGGATAAAGATGTTGCTATGTGAGAAATGTGTGATGACAATGGAATCTGATTTCTAGGGGGCTTCATGGACATAGGGGAACTAGGGGATGACCAATGGATGGTTTGAAGGTAGGAAGGAATGAATAAATAACTAAATAAGGAAGGGAGGGACTGAGGATGAAGAGAAACGAAGATGGTGTACTAGAAGACGAAGATGAATTTGGAGTACTATGCAGTGGAAGAATATACAAGAGGTTGAAATATGGGGTTGAGAAAGGAGAGCAATGAAATGAGTATGAGAGGAGAGAACCCTGCACAATAGTCCAGATTGTAGAAATACCAGGAATAGAAGGAGAGGGAGAGGATCTTCAATTCAATACTATAATAAAAGAGTTGTTAAGTCCTACTGAGGCTAGATCCTACGTCGAATCCACAACCCCATGTGTGTTACCTATATTTGAGATAACATTTGAATATTTGGAAAAATAACTTATAGTTAGCGAATGAAGTTAAAATAGTAGTAGCTAGAGCAGTGGAAGTAGTGTGTTCAGTCAGAATGAGCCAACAACACTGGGGGTAGGTACTATGCAAAACATCATGGCAAGGTTAGATAATACATTGAGAATTCTTGAGTTTCAGGGAGTTAGGTTGGAGGACCCAGAACAACATCTATTTGTATGTAAGAAAATTTGGGTTGCGAAGAATGTACAAGATGAGTCCATAAATACTACGTAGATGGAAACAACGTTTAGAGGCTGCACATTAGTATGGTACATGAAACTGTAGAGTACTACACCAGTAGATTAAGCGAGGACATTGGCAGAAATTCGACAAGTGTTATTGAAAGAGTTCAAGAAGCTGAAATATGAGTCGCAATACATTACAAAGTTGAAGGAAATCAAACAAGTGCAGACTGAGTTAGTTTGGGACTATGATCAAAGATTTAAGTATTTGATGGGTTGATTGACATTCCAAATTCCAGATCAACAACACAAAGAACGATTTATTACATGACTATTGACACAGATTCGTTTCCCATTGATACAACAAAAGGTTGCATTACAACCTGAAGCTTTGGAGATTGAAATGAATATGGAAGCATCTCCTGTAGGGGATGATGGGGGGGATGGTTCAATTCCAAACATAGTTAGTTTCCTTGACAATCCAATTAGCAGAACTTACGAAAGGAAAGGAGAAGAGGGAACAAGTATGGTGTATCACGTGTATGACTGAAAGCCACCATAAGGAAAAATGCCCAACCTTTGCGTAGTATTTGGTGACTGGAGAAATGAACCAATTACTAGGAGGAGGGTACTATGAAATATGAAATACATGGTGACATCATCCACCTAATTTTCCATTGCTGAACAAATACAAGAGTACACCCCATAATTTATTTTGTAACTTTTGCAAGTTAGTAGGGCATTGTTGGCATAGGGGCAGACCCAGGGTTCAACTCTAACAATGCACCAACAAGCCCTAACTACTGGCCCTTTTGGAAACACCTGCGAAGCAGATGCAGTATCACCCAAATTAGCGATAGGGGGTTGCAGGACACATGCGTCTACAACCAAAGGAAATGCAAGTGGATTCAAAGGAACAACACACAAAGATCTAGTTATTATTTATCTCCCTTAGGCCTAGTGTGCGAGCTATGTATCATATCTAACACAATGATGCAATAAAAAAATAACATAAAGAAAAATAACACAACATCAATCACACAGAGCAATAAGATATATGTGCTTCACCCTCTCCCTAGGGCTATGTCCACATAACTGTGTTTCTTGATATTAGGTGAAAACATATAGTTCTATCTACGCACTTAGGTTGCAGATATCTCTATATTTCTCTCCTCTCTATCTCCCCTCCCTGAGCACCCAGCTGCAGGGTTGATCTTCACACCCAACTAAAGATATTACAATACATGCTCACTATTGCTCTCAACACAACAATCACAACTATCGAAAACCAACACTGATGAAATATCCTCGAACAAACAATGAATAACCATCAACGGACAATCACCAACCCATCCCAAGTCCTCTAGACCTTTATTTATAAATTACACTGACGAACGTCTAGGTGTCAAAACCCTAGATACCAAAACCCTAGGTCTAAAAACCTAGGTCAACGTGACCCACATTTTCAGGGCTTCACCAGCCCATCATTCCTTCTTTTCCGTGAGGTGCTCCAAAGCACTCGTTGACGTCTTCTTCTGCTCGCTGATTTTTCCACAATCTATCTTCCTTGGTGGTCTATCATCCTCAATCTTCTCGTTCAATGACTAGATTTCCCTTACTTCACTCCTTCTTTTCTTCTTCTTTGACCACTTGGACCCAATATCAGTTAATGTGCCTTCTGCGCAGTTCATATTTTTCCTTTCTTCCTTAATCTTCACTTTCTTCCACAATGAAGGGCCAACAGGCCTCCAACACTTACCTGTGACTCATCTTGAGGCACTTCAGGTCTGAACCTTCTATTTCTCTTCGTCTTCAGACTACACAGAGTAGCCTATGCTCTCTATTCTTTTCCTCCCTTCCTTGTGTAGAATGTCTTTTCTGTGTCTGGTACCTAGTTTCAATTGCACCTGGTACCTAGACCCTTCTTCTTATGCTTTTACTTAGAGATGCGAGGAAGCTGGTTATCGTAGCACAATTTCAATTGGCTCCCATTTACCAAACCTTCCTTCCATTCTCCCTTCAAAGTCTTCAATTGCACAACTCCTCCTTCTGTAACATATGAAACCTCATATGGCCCAAGCCAATGTGTCTTGAACTTCCCTGGATGCTTCATGAACTTGTTGTCGTATACCAATACCAGATCTCCTTTCTTAAAGGGTTTCTTCTTGATATGTCTGTCATTGTAGGCATTTTCGCGTTCCTTCTGTACCTGTTGGTGAAATCCTGCAATGAATATGTCTTCTTCCAGTTCTACCAACTGTGCAAGTCTCTCTTGCACAGTGCCTGTGTCATCCATATCTGTAAATGCTGCAATTCTTAAGCTAGGAACTAAATATTCCATAGGTACGACTGCTTCTAGACCATAAACCAACTTGAAGGGAGTCTGCATTGTCAACTTCTTGCAAGTAGTTCTATAGGCCCATAATACTACTGGTACTCTCAAATCCCAATCATCTCTGTTCACACTGCAAATATTCATCAGCGCTGTCTCCAAGATATTATTGAAATATTCAACTATACCATTCACCTGTGGATGGTATGGAGTGCTCTTCTAATGGTGGACTTCAAATTCCTGAGTCAAGGCTTCAATAGTCTTATTAATAAAATGTGTACCTAGATCACTCATAAGGATCTTCGAGCATCCAAATCTGGTTATGATATCATCAAATATGAATCGAGCAGCTGTAGTTGCACTACAGTCCTTGATTGCTCTTGCTTTTTCCCATCTGGTCAAATAATCTATCAGAGTGATGATGTATCTCGCTCCTATGCGCTTCT
>SNQJ01S0111142.1:14610-39313 GCA_010110895.2 Picea sitchensis | reverse complement strand
GAGTTTTTTTCAGTTTGAGACTTGAAAAATGTGAATTCCAAAGAGCCAGAGAGCCGGGGAGCCAGACTAAACGACATCCGTCACATCAGTTTGAAGTGAAAGGACAGGATAATTCAACAAAGATGCATTGCATAAATATCGAGCCGTCGATCTAAGTTCATGATCGACGAACAACATTCACTTTGGATCTAAATATGCAAGGAGGTTACACTCTAGAGAGCTTGAGATTTGAAATTCCTGAAATGGGAATTTCCATTAGCCGTTGGATCATTCCAAGTGGAAGGACAGGATACGCCAGAAGAGCTACATTGCAGAAAGATCGAGCCGTCGATCTAAGATTCTGATCAATGAATAGGATTCACTTTGGGTATAAATATATGAGGAGGTTATGGTCTAGAAAGTTTGAGATTGGAAAAACCCGAAGCCTGGAAATCTGAAATGAATAAGGACCATCAGATTTGGAGGACATACGAGGACCGTTGGATCAATGTTGTTGGTCAGCAGACCACGTCAGAAGATTGTATCAATAGATTACGTTAGCAAGACTAAGTCATCAAGGACACGTGGCACAATCAGACAATTACAAGTGTCAAGTTGATTTGGCACTTCAGGTACATGCAAATCACAGATCCAAAGGACACATGGTGAGAGATCAACATTTCACTGACTGAAAATTCAAAGGTAAGAGTTGTAGGAATTCACGATGTCCAATTTCATGAGTTGATATAGACCATTAAATCATGGGGAGTTGTGAGCCTTTGATCTTGAGTAGGTTTCAGAAAATTGGAAGTCGAAAGAATGGAGGTGACTAGTCCTCCAACTTCACAAAACATGAAATCCCAATAAGATCTGGATTATTAGATCACTGATGATCATGGGCCATTGATCTAGAGTATTTTGGATATCGACATTTGGAAGAGTCAGGGTTGGCTCACGTTCAAACACCTGACACACGAGGTCGCAATTTGATTACAACCGTCTATCAAAGGGAGAGCCTGAACCGTTGATTTCACACGACGAAAAACGAAGTCCGAGTTCTCGAAGAAGAGATCTAGATTGTTGAAATACATAATGTTATGGACCGTCGATTAGGAAACTTCTGAAATGTGAAGTCACAAAATCTTGATTCGTGAAGGTGAGATATGGACCATTGGATCACTGAGGATCGTGACTGTTGATCTGAAAGGGACACACATCAGTGGGTTGTTAGCTCCAGGGAAAAGCAAAGGAAGGTTGAAAGGTTGGAAATTTGAGATTTCTGAACCCCGAATACCCGAAGGGATTGTGACCATCGATCCAAAAGGGACACAAATATTTAGATCATGGGCTTCGGGTGAAATGATCTGGGAGTAAACAGAGTTTGAGAATCGAAACTCCCGAATCCCTAAAAGCGAAATCGATCTCGTCCGTTGGTTTGGAGGGCCACATGTCACCTGATCATTGAGACTAAGGATCACGCATGGACAAAGGAAAGAAGGCAGAGCCATCGATTGAAGAGGAAATATGTCAGAAGATCTTCCATTCCATAAGATATCTAGTCAACAACAATAGGGTTTGAGATTTGAAACTATCGGAGCCGAGATCACGAAGTAAATATCAGCCGTTGATGTAGGAAGGTGAGATATGGTCCACAGACTTGAGAGGGTAGATATGAATCGTACGTTTAGGATCACCGTCAAGATCATGAGATCAACAGTCGTTCTCCATTGCGGGGCCAGAACATGCTCGGGTCTTAATTTTTTGTGAATGGGCCGCAATTGAAACTACGGTTTTGGAGAAAGGTCGCATGGAGGCTCGTAGTGATTTGTGCGGCAAAAAACAGGTTTCTCTCAAACCGCTTATGGACACACCCACAATCACATGGTCACATGAAGCTCATAGCCCAAGGTCATATCATGAAACAGAGCCAACGCTCACTAGATAGAAATCGGGAAGCACCCTTTTGGATAGGCATTTGGTCACCGCCGATGATCACGTGAGGGAAGGGGCTTAGAATCCAAAGAAACCATAATTGACTGGTTGTAACTGACAGAGAAGATGAATATTTTTGACTGCTAGAGAAACTAAGGAATATCAACATAACTCCCACTGATGATGAACACACTGAGTATAACCGCCAGAGAATTCGAAGAGCTTCAAGGTGATCACCACATGAATTGAAGAGTCTCGAGGTAACTACCAGTGGGATGAAGACTCGTTAAAGAGACAATTGACAGATGGAAATGTGTTGAAGACTGTAACTGCCAAAGAAGCCGAAGAATCTCAGGATAATGACCACTGATGAAGAACAAACTCAGGATGATCACCAGAGAGGATGAAGAGTTGAGTGTATGCCCTGGAAGAGGACTTGACATGATAAATATGCACAAACCAGAGAAGATATGGTTTGCTGTTGTTGAGTGTGATTCATGCAAGTAGAAGAAGGCTGTGTGAAACAACTGAAATGCACAGAAGAGGCATAGTGCATATAATGGACATGGAACATAGAGCATAAAAGGTAGAAGAACAGAAAGCACAAGAGATGCGTGCAGGAAGACACTGATGCAAGAAGAGATGAGTAGTATAGAAGAACAATGATGATATTGGTAATCCATTTATAAATACTGTATCACTGTAATAAGTTTCAAGAACAAAGTTTTTATATTCAAGGTGGTAGGGAGGTGCTAGGGAGGACAATTGTCCTCATAGTTTCAAGTGGGTGCTTGAACACAGGGAGTTGTAGCTTCCTTATGGTTGTAGCCAGAAAAACCAGGGTGGTAGGGTGGTGCAAGGGAGAACTATTGTTCTCTGTTATACAGGTTGGTGCCTGTGAAACTAGAAGTTGGTGCTAGAATACTCAGAGAGTTGGTGCTTCCTTCTAGTGGGTGCTAGAGAAACCAAGGAGTTGGTGCTTCCTTCTAGTGGGTGCTAGAGAAACCAGAGAGTTGGTGCTCTCAACAAGTTGCAGATTGTAAAATAGAGGTGGTAGCCTCACAATGAGTCGGTGCTCATAAGAATGATAATGTACAGAAAATAAAGATTACTTATCATATGAAGAAGAAGAGGTTTTTCCCTTTATGGGTTTCCTCAGGAAATATCTTTCTCTATATATTTCATGTGTGTGATTGATGTTGAATATTATATTTCTTACCTCCCTACATTATTGTGATCGTCATTGAGTGTTCTGTAAGGAGTTTAAAATGGGCATAATTGTTTAAGCACAATAACAACTGATTCACCCCCCCTCTTAGTTGTCCAACAATATGTTGATGTGTCAAATTATTTAAAATCAATTCATATTGTTTTTAGCATGTTGTAGATGCATTTAATTATGATATCATACAATAGTTAAATTTTTGTGTAATTCATAGCTAGTAAACTACATGAACTTAGTTAGTAGATATATATATATTTTTAAAAGTATTTCCACAGGTAATGGACCTCAGTTGGGTTAGGGAACATTGCATTATGGTATCATAGCTTTTGTTTCAAACACCAAGCTTGTATGAGCCAAGAACTTGGAAAAATTAATTGTTACAGAGTTTTTTCTGTGACGAATTTGGGGAAAAATGAAGGAAATTAGAGAGAGATCCCAAAATTTGTGAGCAAATTTGTGGTGATTTTTCCTCATATCCATGGAAGAAAGGTTTAATGACATCATTGGGAATGATTGTAGAGATAAATTCAACCTGGAAGGTCGAAAATTCACGTTCTAATGGTGGTCGAAGGAGCTGGGAGAGTTTGATGAATCGACGACCGAGATCACGTTTGATCTCAAGATCAACATCCTAGATTCATTGTAATTTGATTTAATAACCTATTAGTTTTTTAGAGTTTGTCAATTGGAGCCAATTGACGGTCAAGATTTTATTTCAGAGCTTAGAAAATAGAGCGAATCGATGGTTGAGAGTCATCAAAAAAGTTGGGAAAATGTTGATTGATCAACGACCAAGATAATTTTGAATGGTAGATTGACGGTCTAAATTCATCTAGGATTTGGTAGAAAATTTCCAAGTGTTGGAGTTCGAAAAAAAAATCACCGATGGATGATGGTCAGATCGACGAGATGAGCGGAGAGTTTTTTTTTCCAATAGAAATAGCTGACAACCGATGGTTGGGTCGGTGAGTTTGGTTCAACCAAAGGAAATCTCTGATTGACTATGGCCGATGATCGAGGATTGATAGATTTTGGTGAAAGTTTCCGTGCATCCAAAGTAAATCTTCAATGGCCAATGATCGAGGGTCGATAGATTTAGAAAGGTGTTCAATTCGTCCAAGTGAAATGGTTGATCATGGATGAAATGAAAGGGGAGGATAATGTGTCTTGCCATGTGAAATTTGATGTGTCATGTCATGTCAACATTCATGTTGCATGCCACATCAACTAGAGTTCCATGTCAATATCCACATGTCATGTCACATCATCATATACATGTCATGCCACGTCAACATAGTTACCACATGAGCCAAGAGATGGTCAATGGCCGATGATCGAGGTTCAATGAGATTTGTGAGCAATCTTAGTTTTCCAAGAGAAATGACCATTGGCCGATGGATGATCATCAGGGTTTGGGAGATTTGTGAGCATGTTTTGTTTTCCAAAGGGAATCACCGATCACCGATGTAATGTTGGAAATCAACGGTCCAAATTGATTTGACTCGAAGATCGACGATGAAAATTCATTCGCGGGCCTAGGGAAGGATTAATGGATCAATGATTGATATTTCACGTGATTTGAGATCGATGACTCATATTTAAAGGCTGTTATAACGACAAAATAATCATTTTTCTATGAAATTGGAGCTAGATTTGGAATTTGGGTATGTAAAAATGTGTAGGAAGAGAAATAATACACTTGTAGCATACATGGATAGAATGGGAAAAACAATCTAAACTTCTCCAGGCCATAACTTTCAGTTCAAATCTTAAATTTGAATAAACAAATAGTCGTTGGAAATTTATTGAGGAGGAGAAGACACCTGTCAACCCAAAATTTTGAATTGGGCATTGAAATTTTATCAGAAAGTAATCAATTAAATTATGCAGTAGTGAGTGAGTGTAAATTACAACTTGTGAATGTTGTAACTTTATGCTCAGAACTCAGATTGAGGCATGAGTACAACCATTGGAGAGTTGTTTTAGAGAATAATGTGTCTAAGGAATCATATTTTGACTTACTGTATTGTGCTCTTCATAAATTGAGATGAAGAAAAACTTGTAATATAGTTAATGAAATGTTTTATAGTATATATGTGCTAATAATAATTCTTACATGCATATTTCTTACAAAATTAGAGGTACAAGAAAACAACTTTAGCTCTTATATGAGGACTGGAGTGATGGAATATGCCCATTGATCTTAAAACCACGAGGATGAGATTAATGGTCTACATGTCAGCATGAGAAATGTTGAGACAGTCTAATGGAAAGAGAGGCAGTGAGGAACCTGTAACTATGAGAAGCCTGCATAGAGAAGTGAAGAGATATAGGGAGGATAATGAAAGGATTATGAAATCTCAAGAAGAGATTATTCAGAGTCTAGATATGTTGCATATGAAAGTTAACAAAGAATTTGGCACCAAGCAAGAAACTAGTGCTAGAAAAGTGACAATATCTAGATCCCATAGAATAAGGGATGGTCATGGGAATGACAGGAAATCGAGAAGCATGAGCAACAACCATCATTCTCCAAGGAAATCCACTAGAAAAAAGACATACAAGTTCAGGGCCAAGGAGTAGCCCAAGTGTGTCACCTATCAGGAGAAAAAGAAGAATGCCCGAGGCAGACATCTTGTAAGGTGAACTCAAGAAAATCAAGCCACTAAATTTCAATTGTGAGCATAGGAAAGGAGAAAAAGATGATGCCTGGCTGTTGGAAAAAAATAAATATTTCTAGTTGCATGATTACCCCTCAAGGGTAGAAGCTAGAACTGAAACCTACCACTTGCAAGGAAAGGAAACCATGTGGTGGGATTATATTAAGCAAGCCAAGTACCTTGATGAGAAGAATATCTCATGGAGAAAATTCAAAGGATTTTTCCAAAAGAAATATTTTTCCGAGCATTACTATGAAAGGAAGATGAAAGAGTTCTTTGAACTCAAGTTGGGAACCATGACAAAGGATGAATATGAGAAGAGGTTCTTTGAATTGATGAAGTATGTTGACTTCATAAAGGACAAGAAGGTAAAAATCCAAAGGTTTATGAGTGGGTTACCTTCTTTTTACAGTTACAAGATACAATATGATAACCCCAAGACTTTGGAGGAAGCCATAAATAGAGAAAAGCATCTTTATGAGAAGAGCAGAGGAAGGCCATTTTTCCAAAAAGATTTGAATGCAAGATGAAGCGTAAAATTAATCAAAGGCATAAAGGTTTTAAGCCACCATTTTTCAAGAACAATTCCCAAAGAAATCAACAAGGTCAGTCTATCCAAAATGAGCACAATATTGCAGATTCATTTGGGAAAAGGCCAACGCAACAACCTGTGCAATGTTAGGGATGTGAGGGAAATCACTTATATAGAGACTACCCTCACAAATGAGAAATGAAAATTTTGTCCACAACATTTAAGAGGCTTAAATAGTGGAAGACATGGGAGGAAACATGCCTAGGATTTATGCATCCTTGGACAACAAACAAGTAGAATATCAATCCCCCATGATTGAAGTGGAAGGTAAGATTGATAACCATCCCATAACAATTTTAATTGGTCATGGAGCTAGCCATAGTTACATAAAATCTAACATTTTTTAAGTAATTCACTTGCAAAGGAGTAAGAATAAGAAATATTGGTTAGTTCAGTGAGCCACAGGGGCTAAGAGGAAAATCAATGAGCTAGTTAAATATTGTCCAATAGACATGAATGGACTCAACAAAAAGGTAGATGTGAACATCATACCATTGGGTTTATAGGATTGTCTAATTGGCATGGGTTGGTTGGAAAAATAACATGTTGTCCTAGACTATTACAACAAGACAATCACATGTGTTAATGAAGAAGGGAAACAATGCAAGGTTCAGGGTATTCCAAGAGCTGTAGCTGTTAGAGAAGTTTCAACTATGCAGTTGAAAAACAACTTCAGGAAGGGATGTCCAATTTTTCGATCCCATATGGAAGAGGCAACCAAAGATAATGTGGAAAGCATTGAATACCATCCAATATTGATGGAACTTGAAGATGTATTTGGAGAAATCCTAGTACTGCCACCAAATAGATACATTAATTCCTCTTTTGATTTGATGCCAATAGTTTCCCTAGTGTCCAAGACACCTTACAGAATGGGCACATCAGAGTTGAAGGAGTTAAAGATGCATCTTGAAGAGTTGTTAATAAATGAGTATTTATGCCCAAGTGTGTCACCTTGGGGTGCCCCAGTTCTTTTTGTGAAGAAGAAAGATGGAACCTTAAATCTATGTATTGATTTCATACGACTGAATAAGGTCACCATAAATTACAGATATCCTTTGCCAAGGATTGATGATCTATTTGTTCGGTTGAAATGTGCAAGAACATTTTTCAAGATTGACTTGACATTAGGTTATCATCAAGTTAGGATAAAGGAAGAAGACATCAACAATACAACATTCAAGGCAAGATATATGAATTATGAATTCACGGTAGTACCATTTGGACTATCAAATGTCCCAACTATTTTTATGTGCCTAATGAATGGAGTGTTCAAGGAGTACCTGGACAAGTTTGTAATTGTGTTCCTAGATGACATAATCATCTACTCTAAGTCAGAGGAGGAACATGAGCAACATTTAAGAAAGGTGTTGCAAGTTTTAAAAGACCATAAGTTGTATGCTAAGCTAAGTAAGAGCATCTTTTATCAAAAGAAGATTCACTACTCGTGGCATATAATTTTCCGCAGAAAGGATAACAATTGATCCCAATAAGATAGAGGACATTAGAGGTTGTCCAACACCAAGAAATATTACTTAGGTTATATCATTCATGGGTCTTGCAGGGTATTATTGAAGATTCATAAAAGGATTCTCAAATATTGCAATCCCAATCACCTCTTTTCAAAATAAGGGAGTGAAATTTGAATGGAATACCAAGTGTGAAGAGAGCTTTCAACAACTGAAAGACATCTTGAAAAGTGCACCAATATTGAATATTGCAAATCCAGATTGAGATTTTATGGTGTGCATGAATGCATGCAAGGAAGGGAATTGTGGAGTCTTCACACAAAAATATCATGTGGTATTCTATTAGTCCAAAAAATTAAAATAACACGAGAGGAATTATGCTACACATGACTTAGATTTAGCAACCATTATTCATGCATTAAAAATGTGGAGACATTACCTCATGGGGAGGAAATTTGAGCTAAGGACAAACCACTGTGTTCTGAAACATTTGTTTGGTCAATCCACATTAAATTCCAAAAAAACTAGATGGCTTGAATTTTTGAGTGAATATGACTTTGAAATTAAGCACATAAAAGACAAGAAAAATCAGGTAGCTAATACACTCAACAAAAGAGCTCATGAAATGCATATTTCATCCATTAGCATATACAACACAAATTTAAAAGACAATTTTTTAGGGGATGCAAATTCAAATCAACACTATTTGAAAATAAAAGAAACATTACAACAAGGTAATTTTTAGCAGGAATTTAAATATTATGAGCAGAAAGAAGCTGAAATTCTCATGTACAGAGGCAAGGTATATGTGTCAAATTCCAATGAGATGAAAAATGTGGTAATGAAGGAAATGCACAAATTTCCATATGCCGGGCACCAAGGATATCAAAAAACAGTTGCAGCTGTAAGAAGCGAATATTTTTGATCAGGAATGAAGAAAGAAGTGGCTAATTACATAGCAATATGTCTAGAATGCCAGAAGGTGAAGACCGAACATAGACATCAAGCATCGCTCTTACAATTATTTCCCATTCTCGAATGGAAGTGGGAAATAGTTACAATTGATTTTATTACTAAGCTTCCAAGAACAATGAACCAACATGATTCCATCATGGTGGTGGTGGATAAATTGACTAAGGCAACACATTTTATTCTAGTGAATACTACACACAATGCAACAAATATTGCATAGATCTGCATGAAGGAAGTTTCCAGGCTACATGGAGTGCCTAATGAAATTGTTTTAGATAGATTTCCAAAGTTCACATCCAATTTCTGGAAAGGTTTGTTCAAAGGCTTTGTGACAAAGCTAAATCTCAATACACCGTATCACCCAGAGTCGGATGGAAAAACAAAGAGGACTAGTAGAATACTTGAGGACATGCTCATAATGTATGTGATGTACCAACCATCAAAGTGGGAAGATTATATTATTTTAGTTAAATTTGCTTACAATAATGGGTATCATACCTCATTAAAAATGAGTTCATTTGAAGTATTGTATGGCAGGAAATGTAACACACCAACGAGTTCGAATAATCTAGCAGACAAAGAAGTTATCGGGCCATTTTGTTGAAGGAAATGGAAGAGCAGATGAAAAATATCAAGAAGAATTTAAAGGCTACTCATGACAGGAAGAAAAGTTATACAAACAAGAACTGTTTTTAGGGATTTTAAAGTGGGCGAAAATGTTTTTCTAAAAGTGAAGGTGAAAATAAGTTCGCTAAGCTTAGGAAGTTTCCTAAACTTGGTAGGAAGATATTTTGGACCTTTTGAAATATTAGAAATGATAGGGCTAGTCACATACATTATAACATTTCTTGCATCCTTGAGAGTACATCATGTATTTCATGTGTCATTATTAAATAAATATGTGTCTAAACCTAACTACATATTGATTGGACTGCGATCTAGGTGGAACTCGAAGGGGATTTCTAGGTGGAACTAGTATGCATCCTGGAATGAAAATTCAGAGTGATCAGGAAAAAATCCATAGGGTTGATAAAGGTTCAATGGACCTGATACGGTCCTGAAGATGCTACATGGGAGGATGAAGAAAACATGTGAGAAAAATACCCACAAATTTTTGACAATTTTGAAGAAAACAAAATATAAGAATGCAAGAGTCCATTTTGAGCAGATAATGTTCTGGAACCACATCTCAAAGTCCTAGCCAACCTGCATTGGGGGCCCTGATAAAAGAATGGTAAAAATTGATGGACTAAGAGCAGTGAAGGGGGTACATTCTTTTGGTCAGTGGGTTGAGAGGAACATGCGATTTTGGTTGGAACTGCTGTTGGAGTTGTAAAATTGCAAAATTTCTATTTCTTAGTATTATGATGTAAATTTGTGCATGTATATTGACATAGTGTGCACTGAGGACGATGAACAATTGTAGGGGAGGAGGAATGTAACATCCTTTATGTAATCCCTAGTTTAATTAATTATTAATGCATATATAATGTATGGCTATGACCAACCGATGTATATGCGAATTGTATTTCTGAATTTTAATAATAAAATGTGAAGCCAACTGTTGGGGGATATGGACATAAATGGGGGATGAATTAATCCACAATAGAGGGGAGGTTCTAAGAGAATGTCTAAGATGGGGCCAAGGGGGAATTACCCATGTCTATTAATTCAACCCACTTCCTAAAATTACTATTGGTATATGAACCTTCTAATTTGTTGTTGAGTGTTCCCAAAGCCAATCATTGAATACATGTAAGAGGGTGGGTGTGAGAATTCATATCCCATAGTTATTGGGAGCATGGGGGATGAGTACAATTAGCTTGGGGAAGTGTGTGCATCAAGAAAAACAAGCCAATGGAGAGGAAATTTATATGGGGAGTTACAACAGTTTTAGACATTCCGTTTTTGCATTAGCAACAAGAAAAAAGCAGGGAAAAAGAGCTCCAGAGCTAGAGAAAGGAGGTTGGGTGAATTATAGAGCATGATGGAGTGTTTTTGGAGTGTTTTGGAGTTGAATATTGAAGAACTAGGTATCATGCCTGAAGCATGAACTTTTGGGAAGATTTTCATCGTAACAACAAGTGGTTTCTGTTGTTTGCTAGTAGTTTTCTTTGTAGCGATTTCCCTTGATTTCCCAACAAAGAGATTCATGGTTACTTGTGCTAGAGAGACCCTGCTAAATGAATGGGATGCTTGATGGACTGAGAGTATTGAAGGGGTAAATTCCTTGGGTTGGGTAGGTCGATAGGAAGAGAGCCAGTGGAAAATTGAGATAGTTGTAGGATAATACCAATGGGTTGTGGGATTTTCTGTGTTGTGAGTGGACAATGAGAGACCACCCTCTTTTGTGGGTTCCTAGCCCTATATTGGGGGTGACTTGTTGTTGATATTTGGAAGAACAAGTCTATGGTTGGATGGAACGTCCATCCCAAGTAGCTTTTTTCACAACTGTTTTTAAAAGATAAGTGTTTTATCTTTTTCGTCTTGCATTATGAGTTTAATTGTTGTGTACTAACTATGAGTTTGAGAACGATTTATATGTTGTTGTGCTGAGTTATTTAAACTTCATTCATGTCATTTTTAGCATGTTGTATATTCATTTAATTATGATATTAGATAATAGTTAAATATGTGTGTAATTCGAAGTTGGTAAGCTATAAGAAATTAGTTAGTAGAGAAAATTTTATTTTTTACGAGTATTTCCGCACATAATGGACCTCAACGGTGTTGGGGAACGTTACAGTCCTGATATGTGGTATCAACCCACAAAGGAGGGTATCTATTTTATCACTGGGTTATTTAAGAGGGGGGAGGTTTGGCCTTAGTTCCCTAATCTACCACTTGGAACTGTAGGAGAGATAAAACTAGAATATGTTCAAAGATATGTCAGTCTGTACATTATTTCCGCTTCAATATTCTAGGTTTCTAGTGGTCAACTATGGATAGATTCATTTGGTATAGAGGAGGTTAAGTTCCTTTCTCTTATTCTCTCAACACTTCCACACTCTTCCTCTGATGGTCAATGCATTAATTTCCCTTTGATGTATTATGTAGATAGTTTAGTACAAAGGCCTCGATTGATTAGGTGGTCCAATATTTTTTTGAGACAATTTTGTTTTGCGTTGGATCACTATCATGTTGTTTTTTATGGGAGGCTATTCTTCCCATTCATGTCAGAGTTATTTACTTTAATTTTTGAGAGGTTTCATGCCACTTGACTGACAATACCTCGCTTGTCTCCTAGGCCTATGATTGATGCATGTATGTGCATATGGGGGCAATTGTTTCCCAAAGGGTCTAATTGGAGTGGCCGTGTACTCCTGTCAGTAGGGAGATATGTGAATTTTTGGATGGAGAGGACAATTTTATCCTCGATCTTGTATAGCACCCATACACAGGGATGTATTGGAGAGGATTTACACACATCCTATTTACTACAGTCGAGCCAACATATGAGAGAGTTAATTTTATCGTTATGTTTTGATAAATCTAGTTGCATTTTTTTATGTCTTATTTAATGCACATGCAATTTATTATGACATTTTGTTTCAATTATTTGATTATTATTATCTATTTTTTTTAAAATATTGGCAGATATGTTGGGGATGAGCCTCCCCAATGAGATGAGGATATGTAGGAGGTAATGAAGCAACCTCTAGTACATAGACCCGACTTTCCACGCAGGCTGGATCAGAGAGTCCGACAGAGGAGGAAAATCACCTATGTGGTTTGATGGTTAGGCGTGGAGTGGTAATCGTACTGGTTCAATATATATTATGGATACTAGATATGTCTATGATATGGGTGATCTTGCCTCATGGTATGACATCATTGATGCATCATATTTTCAGTGCCCTCGACCACATCGATATGTTGACATATGTTTCTCATGATCCCCTTCCTCCTCCTCCTGCTCCTGCTTTTCCTCCACATGTGTCACCATGCACCGACCCTTCTCCTTCTCTTCCACATGTGTCACCATCCACCAATCCCCACCCTTATCCTCCACATGTGTCACCATTCACCGATCCTCCTACTTCTCCTCCACATGTGTCACCATCCACCAATCCTCCTCCTCCACTTGTGTCACCATCCACTGATCCTTTTCCTTCTCCTCCCCATGTGTCACCATCCATTGATATTGCTCCACTTGTGTCACCATACACCAATACTTGTCCTTCTCCTCAAAATGTATCACCATCTACCAATCCTCCTCCTCCTCATCCTCCTCATCCACATGTGTCACAAGCTATTGATGTTATGGACGCTATGTTCACATCGAGTGTTGCAAAACTTTATCTTGTTGGAGAGACATATGAGAGTATACTTTCGTCATTTATTTTTGACATAGATACTGATAGACCCTCTACCTCTGGTAGTAGAGGCACTGATGCCTTTGGCTCTGGAGGTGGAACTAGCTAGTAGTGGTACTATTTAACATGTATATTGATTGTTTTATATTTGGCTTGAGATGTATATTTGACATGTTTATTGATTTTGATGAGATGTATATTTGACATGTATATTGATACATATATTTCTCATGTATATTATGTTTTTTCATATCATGTTGTTGTTGTTGTTGTTGTCTGATTTATAAAATGTAATATGAATATGCTAATGATAAAAATTATTAATGATTTCTCCATTTTTAAATTAAATTTGAGATGTATCACTCATTTAAATTTATAGTTATCATATAATGATTAACTTTACTTTTATAAAATCATTTAATTTGGATCGTGATTGCAAAAACTTATAACCAGTAATGTCATATAATGTTTAACTCTTATTCAAGGTGAATTATATGTTGTTTAGCAAGATACAATATGCCAATTAAACATGTTTAGCAACAAAAATACATAAATATGATCAGTGGAATGATTGTGATTTGAATAATTATGTATTTTTCATATAATGTGTTGGCCCTTGACCAAGTTTTGAGGATCCTTGGTCAGGTTTGACCTATTTTAGGACTTTGATAGGTTGTCAAAGGTTGAGCGTAAGTTAAAGCAGAGATCGCGGGATCTCAACCCCTTTTTAGGGCTTTTTGGGTTTTGGGCTTATGTAACAGGTATGGGGATGTCGGCCCATGGGTTTACCCATGTTTAGGCCCATTTTATAATGTATAAATAGATGTATAGGTGATGTAAGAGGAGGAGGATATAGAGATATGTGTGATGATGTGCTAAGTGCAAGTGATAGTGTACATGCTTTGTGCATACTATGTGAAGCTTGCAAGGCTAAGTGCAAGTGATTGTAAGAGATTGTGTAAAGGTTTTGTGCTGTAACCTAGCTTGGGGAAGGAGGATTTGGCTAAGTGCATGTAGATCTCCTGTCCTATGCAGAGTAGGATCTTGTGGCCCTGTGCATGTAGATGATTGAATGAAGATAATAAATAGAAGAAGAGTTGGTGGACGTAGCCCCAGGCCAGGGGTGAACCACGTATATCCTGTGTTATGGTTGCTTTGTGCATTGTGATTATTTTATTGTTCATATGGTTAATATAGTAATGTATGCTTAGATGGACATGATATGATAGCTTAATTATTAGTGATATGAATTAATGTTAGATATGATATATCCCTCCATGCTAGGTGCTTAAATGTGTTAGATCTAGTTGAATACTACACTGCTTCGTAATTAGGGTTTTTTTTCTGCGAAGTAAATATAGGCTAGATACTAATGAAGGATAATTTCCAAGTGCTTTGTTAGAGTATTGTAATCACAGATCTGTGCCCCAGCTAAGGTTGTAGACACTTGAGTCCTGCAACCACCCCTGCCTCTACCTCAAATGAGACTTCATCTGCTTCGCAGGTGTTGCTGAAAGGGCMAGTAGTTAGGGTTTTATTGGTGCAMTGTTGAAGCATTGAACCCTGGGTCTTCCCCTGTGCCAACAAATGGTTTTGTTGTCGGGACCTAAAACTGTGATTGTTGGGAACTRGGGAAAAAAAAGAAATCTATGTGCATAGATCTGTTTCTTGACTTGCGAAGCTCTATGCTAAGAAAGGAAGCARATATGAAGAAAAGAGGWCAGGTCTGAATGCTTTGTGCTTTGAAAGAGGTAAGAACAGTGAAATTTTTTAAGATTTGAAAGMTTTGTGCTCTGAGAAAGGTAAGATAAGAGGAAATTTTTGTTTCGAAAATATGGATCTAGGTATATTTGATAAATTTTGTCCTAGTCTGAAAACTAGGGTACATTTACAAGAAAGAAGATTTGATATGAGTAGATCTGATGAAAGATATGTTATTCCTATGCATAGAAAGAATGTTTGGACTAACAAATGGATGCAGGATCCTAGGAAGATTTTTTTGCAGGTTAATTACTGTGACCCTAGTGCGTAGTACAAAAAAAGTTGGGGATCATTTAAGAGAAAGCGAGGATTAACTCTTTGTTACAGTTGCAGAAGACCGTGCCATCTTGCTAAGGATTGCCCTGATATAAGACCTAGTTGTCTTTGTTGTAAAGCTACATAACATGAAGTTTTGGATTTCCCTAGAATGATTTCTAAGGTTGAAAGAATGAATATGAGACCAAAAAACCCTGAGGAAGGCCAAGAAACTAAGACCATGGTATAACCCCAGAAATAATAAGAGACTGTATTACTACGAATGAAAGAAACCCTTAATGATCACATAAATATAAAATTATCATAGATCTTCAAAGAAAAAGAACTTATAGAAGCAAGAATAGGATACTTCGACATAGACTGTGTTCTGGATGAGGAAACAAAGGTGAATGTCATGACATAAAATACTTGGGAAATTTTGGGAAGGATTGCTACGGTTCCTTCATTGGGAGGAATATGATTATTTAGAGGAAAACTGATAACCCTATGTGGAAGACTTAACCAAACCTCTATGCATGCTCATGGAACTTCGATAGAGGAATAATTTGAGGTTGTTAAATTCGTTGAGGACAACGCCCCATTTGCTATGTTATTGGGAAAACCCTGGATTGAGAGAGATCATATTTAGAGAAAAGAAGAAGAGGCCCTAGAACAGAAAAAGAAAGAATTAAAATATTTCATAACTAGGAGAGTAACACACTTGATAGAATAATATGAGGAAAAGTTGAAGCAACTTAGGACCAGAGACCGGGTTGTCGAAGCTGAAAAAATGCAGGAAGACTTGAAGAACCTATCCATACAGGAAAGTAGAGCACCTACCCCAGAAAGAAAATAAGTATTACCCTTGAACCCTATGACATAATATCATCAACGCGAAGTTACTATGTTGAGTACAGATAAGAATAATAATGGAAAGAGGAATACCAAGAGGTAGATCATAGGGAAGAAAGCTAGAAAGCTCAATAAGAAGAGAGAAAAGCTAGAAAAGTTGTAGGAGTTTCTGGAGGATACTTCGCAGAAGGTAGGTTTGAAAAACTGGAACTTCGTTGGGATATCAGAACAGTGCCAAGTGGCACTTCACCATGGCAGAGTGATATGACCGTTGGAAGCATTATGACCATTAGATCGACACCCCAAATGGTTAGAACAACAGTTATGGCAAAAAATCTTGCCATCGAGCCATTGGGACCACACCGTAATGGACATAACTACATTGATAAGGCTTCTCACCCATTGGAGAGATCTATTACACTGATGTCTACTTATTTTGTCGATTTCACCGAGAATACTTTTGCAAATTGTATCCATGCCAATGAGAGAACTCATTGTTTCTGTGCTATGTTTACTAAGACTCCTCCACCTATTTTATTCTATTGAACGGTTTTTCATCGACCTGAGTATCCAATATCGAGCGTGCATGTCGGATGAACTCAGCGTAGTTGAAAAGTCTGTAGAAGAATTCTTAATCGATCTAATGGCCAAAAAATTAATGTCCGAAGGGATTCAAGCTTCATCAATGAGAGGAGTTCAAGCCTCTTCGTTGACTGCTTGCGGATCTGGACCATCCTGAGCTGCAGCCGAGAAAGGAACCAAGCATCGATATGACCTTGCGAATGTGAAGTTGATCCCATCTATCCTACCTGACTATATCCCACCCCTGGCTGATATGATGAGTCATGACAGTGTCCCAAGGGACTTCGATTACACCCTGGTTACTGCATACCTCCCGAAGGGGATACATGCAGTTCAAACCCATCTAGAAAAGATCATGACATCAAAATTTAGTGACTTCAACCTAAGGGATCGAAAGAACCACATCATGCTCTCCCCTCATAAGTACTTGACTAGGATGAAGGGGAAGAACTCGAGGATAATCCCCCAACCATGGAATATGAACCTCACACAGTCCACTATCTTGAACGTGATGAAGATACTACATTTGGGAAGGCACCAGGAAGTTAACATGTGCATTAATCTCCTGCTATCGTGATACCGTGGAAGCTATCTGTGGCTAGATAAACGCATCACCGTTGACCCAAAGTTGATCCATAGGATCACTGGATTGAGCATGCAGGGACCAGACCCTCAAGACTTCTACCCAGGGAAGGCTGCAGATTGTGCCTTGGCACAAAGGATTAAGGATACCTATGGCAATGTAGAAAATGGGACTCAAGGCTACAAGGTAGCCTGCATCCAAAATGACGTAGTACGCCTGGCTTGCCAGTTGATCATAGGGAAGATAGTGAGAAATAACAAACCTACATAGGTCACAGAGTTCGTTGTTGACCTCGCTGGAAAAATGCGTAGAAGGACTACAAATGAATTGGGAAAAGTATTTAGTCAACCAGTTAGAATTGGATTTTCGTGAAGCTCAGGATCAGGGCTATGAGTTCCACTTTNACCTACATAGGTCACAGAGTTCGTTGTTGACCTCGCTGGAAAAATGCGTAGAAGGACTACAAATGAATTGGGAAAAGTATTTAGTCAACCAGTTAGAATTGGATTTTCGTGAAGCTCAGGATCAGGGCTATGAGTTCCACTTTAGTTGGATCCTGATCCTTATCGCTTTTACAACTTGGGAGATTCCAGAAGGTGTGAACTTCCACGACATTGAGCCGTTCGAGATGCTCGCTGCGAAGTTCACCATGCTTTGGTATTCGAGCGATATGGGAAAATAGTGACAGTTGAATGCAGTATTCCATACATGCTATCTCTAGTTAAAGAGGGTTATTGAAGCTGTCCCTCGTATGACATCGAACACCCTACACCAGTTCAGGCACCTTATGAAGTTCCACGCAGATCAAAATTTTACTTATATCACTGCGTGCACAGACAAGAGTAAAGAAGAACTTCAGTCATGCTATAAGCTCACAGAAGAAGACCTACAAGAGATAACCAAGTACTGGCTTGCAGAGCTCCTTATCCCTGCTCACCCCGCAGAACTGTCTGAACCTGAACAAATCGAAATCTCAGAGGCCACTCACGAAGCACATGATACACCTGCAACTAGAAGAAGGAAGAAGATTGAAGAGGTCCAGTAGTTGAGCAGTGCCTCAGAAGAAACTGCCTCAGAATCACCAAGCCGAGGAGGTGATGACGAAGTAGATAAAGAAGAGACCAATGAAAAATAATATCAATATAAGAAAGGCAAAGTAACACCGCCTAGGGATCCTGTTGATGAGGCTAATCCCTCCAAGAAAAGGAAGGTTTCCCCCACGAAACCTACTTCCCAGAAGAATTCCAAAGCTACTAAGACTAATATGCAGACTATACTCACACTCGATGACTTCGACTTCATCATCGTAGTCATATCATATGCCTCGTAGGACATTTTGAAAAACAACTAAGCCAAACAAGAAGCCATATATGATATAATTGCGACAGAGATGAGAGGAGTTCAACAAGCCCTTCACTCCAACTGTGCAGTGTCCACTGCGCCCCCACCATCAGAAGAACTAGAGTTGGGAGATGAGCCTACCCAACTCCATAGAATAACCGATGCGATCAAAGCTCGCCTTCGTCGCACCCAAGAAGAAAAGGAACAGGTCATGGTGGCCTTGAAGCAAGCAAACGAAGCAGTGATAGAGCAACGTAGGATTTCACAGCAGGAGAACGCTGTCGTCCAGTCAAAATTCAAAGAAGAGAAAGGAAAAATTCAACGAGATAAGGAACAAGTGCTCACCGAGCAGGTTGGAGTAAAAGAAGTAGTCAATAGAGCACTTCGCTCTATGACGGGCTTAGAGAAAAAAGAGGAAGAACCAGTGGATCATCAAGTAGCACAGTTTGCAGAAGCCATCCAACAACTTCAACAGAGAATAACATATCTAGAGCTACAGTTAGTGCCAATCACTTCACTTGACGTGCAGGATCAAATATAATCAAATGCTCAATGATCGTATAATCAAGACCTTCGCCATGGAATGTAAACAACTCAATGATCACAGTGAATAGACTTATGAACGACTTACTGAGGATCCTGAACTAAAGACACTAGAGTCCCAACTCCAGGAGGCAAAGAAGAAAGAAACAACGGTACATGCACAGTTGAAGCTCTTGTCTGCAGTTGAAAGAATGAAAATATCCCAAGAACAACACACTGTTCAACAACAAGTCCACGCCATACAGAGAAAAGTGATGGAAGTGACTCAGAGGCTCCAACCAGTCCAAGATGTAGCTTGTCAAATGTTTGAGGAGATTGAAGGACGAGGAGAAGAACTAGAGCAAGTAGTCACTACATTTGAGAAATGATTGGAAGGACCGGTAAACGAGGCAGTTCTTCAACAATTCACCGAGAAGGAGGCCTTGGGGCAGGAACAAGTCGAAGCAGATCGAGCCAAGCTTGAGGCTTTTGAGGCAAAATTAACCAAATCAGAGTGACTCGGGATGAGTCACAGGTGAGTGTTGGGGGTCTATTGGCCCTTGACCAAGTTTTTAGGATCCTTGGTCAAGTTTGACCTATTTTGGGACTTTGACAGGCTGTCGAAGGCAGAGTGCAAGTTGAAGCACGTATCGCGGGATCTCAACCCCTTTTTAGGGATTTTTGGGTTTTGGGATTATGTAACAGGTATGGGGCTGTCGAACCATGGGTTTACCCATGTTTAGGCCCATTTTATAATGTATAAATAGATGTCTAGGTGATGTAAGAGGAGGAGGATATAGACATCTGCGTGATGATGTGCTAAGTGCAAGTGATAGTGTACATGCTTTGTGCATACTGTGTGAAGCCTGCAAGGCTAAGTGCAAGTGACTGTAAGAGATTGCGTAAAGGTTTTGTGTTGTAACCTAGCTCGGGGAAGGAGGATCTGACTGAGTGCGTGCGTATCTCCTGTCCTATGTGGATTAGGATCTTGTGGCCCTATGCATGTAGATGATTGAATGAAGATAATAAAGAGAATAAGAGTTGGTGGACGTAGCCCTAGGCTGGGGGTGAACCACATATATCTTGTGTTATGGTTTCTTTGTGCATTGTGATTATTTTATTGTTCATATGGTTAATATAGTAATGTATACTTAGATGGACATGATATGATAGATTAGTGCTTAGTGATATGAATGAATGTTAGATCTGATCTATCCCTCCATGCTAGGTGCTTAAATGTGTTAGATCTATTTGAATACTGCGCTGCTATGTAATTAAGATTTTGTTTGCGAAGTAAATACAAGCTAGATACTAATGAATGATAATTGATAAGTGCTTTGTTAGAGCATTGTAATCATAGATTTGTGTTCTAGCTAAGGTTGTAGACACCAGAGTCTTGCAAACACCCCTTCCTCTACCTCAGGTGAGACTTCATTTGCTTCACATGTGTTTCCGAAAGGGCTAACAATTAGGGTTTTGTTGGTGCTCTATTGAAGCATTGAACCCTGGGTTTTCCCCTGTGCCAACATAATGTATAGCTTGAGTGAGCCTAATGGTTAAAAACATGTGTTTCCTCCTAGAAGGTCACATGTTCAAATCTAGAGGGGGATAGAGTATGTACACCTCCGTAGACTTTAGCATTCAAATCGCTTCGCGAACGAGGTCCCTTGTCCCACAAACAAGGGGGTCTCATTTTGGTTAATGAATGAAAAAAATAATTTGAATAATTACTCCTATGAAATGCTATTTTTTCATTTATTTTAAGATAAAGTTATAATAATTGTTCATTAAATTTATAATAGTTATATTTAATAATTTTATTACTTAAAAATTACAATTAATTAAATTTAAATTATTAAATATGAAAACTAAATCATTAATAATAATGATTTTCAATCTTTGTCTTCCATGGTAACAATTTATATCCAAGGTTTCTAGGGTTGGATTATGGTTAGGGAAAACTTTAGAGGATAAACTTCATGTTTTGTCTTGTTTTCTTCTAAAAATAATTTGCTAATTTCTATTTTTTCTAAAATTTATTCACCCAAATTTTACGGGATAAAATTATTTTACTTTGAAAGTACTCAATATTTGCTAAAAAATATACAAATACTTAGAAATTGAAATACTTTTACAAGAATATCACCAAACATTTTATAATTAGTATTTTCAGAATTAGTAAAATTGACAAAGGTTTCTATACTTTTAATAAGTATGGATCCTTAAAAGTTTCCTTAATTGTGACTAGGCTCTAGAAAAAGATTCTTTTATAATTTCCGTTACCTTCCTATATTGACACTCATTTCAAGGAGAATGTAAAAATAATTATTAATATAATTTTATATGTTTAGAAAATTAAAGGATGAAGTGGAATAGGTGAAGGCCATGATAGTTGCAATAGTTAAGGTTGAGAATGCCATCGAAATTGGTAATGCCAACACCAAAATTGTTATTATAGAACTCATAGATGTTGCAAGAAGTTATTTTTTTGGAATTGTCCTTAGAAGTTCCATCAAAGTAAGTACATATTTATTTTAATTTTGAACTTTTCAAACAATAAAAATTTAAGGTTTGATTTTTTAATATCATCATATTTAAAAAATAAAGTATACTTTAAAAGGAATCTTTACTACTATATTATATGAATACGTCATTAAGTTACTTTGTGATATCTTAATTAATGCTTAGTAATTCAAAGGTTAACATAAACATATGTTAATACTATACAATACAATACAAATTTGCTATAATAAACAATAAATATGATAATTAAAATATATCAAAACCACATTTTATGATTGTACTCTTTAATGCATTTTCAGTATGGTGGTTGTAAATGGTTAAATTTTCATATACAACATTATAAAATGAAGAAAAAAAACATAATTGGCCAATTATAGATGCCCATAATAAAATGACATCCATAATATAAATGCCAAAACACAATATTTACATATCACTCTTCGTTGCCATCACCTTGATTATCTTCCTCGCTTGACATTATAACATTGTTGTTCTAAAAAATATGTTTTGATCTTGGATCATGTATTAGTATGAACAACCAATCCCCATCCAACATATCTAGGTAAAAAACACTTGGTTGCAGTGTTTTGGGAAAACATAAGGATCCTTAGTTTCTACCCACATTTTTTTAGAGTTAATACTATTAGCCCACTATCATGATCTTCCTTTACATTTCTTCGGTCAAAGGTATCCCTCCACTTGCAACGAAAAATAACACATTGAAAATATGAGAAGTCCACTTGCACGATTTCTTAAATCTTTCCAATGTAACCTAACTTCTCCTCTATTAGGTTTTGATCATGGTGGCTAAGACGACTAGATTGGTTGAACTCAACCTCCACTCCACAATATTGTGTGATGTGTCCATAATTGACATTCTCAATGTGAAAATGATGTCCATATGCCCACATGGATGGGAAGAAATGCACTTGTAAAAATGTGAACAAAGGATGGTGTCATATATCTAATAACCAAAGCATTAATAAAAACAAAATACATGTTACAATTCAAATGTGCAATATTATAAATTGAACGTGGTACTCAGAGAGGTTATTACAGAGTTGTTGCACCCAGACCCTATGTTTAGTGAATCCAGGAGTTCTCCATGTGGGTTACGATCGAACACGACATATTTCTCTATAATCTAGTCAACCACCCTATTGTTGGGACAAATTTTTGGCATATTTTCTTTTAAATAATTAGGATAAGACATGCTTATACCATTCAACCATGTGAATGCTTTCATGCAATTTTTCCATTTCCTTCTTTTCTCTTCATACAAAGTGACCCATGGTCACGTTTCCTCCACATTGTAAAAAATGAATTTATTGATGGCATCGATTTCTACATTCATTGATGTATACAAGAATTCAAAACAAATAGTATGAGAGAAAATATATATTATCAACTTTAGTGTAAGAAATTGCTTTGTACAAATTTGAGAAAATATAAGTGACTTACTCTTTATCATGCACCTTTTTTCTGTTTGTTTGGAGTAGCTCCTCTTCCCTTTTGTCCTCATCTCGTTGGTTGTCCCAAACCACTACCCCTATTGTGTTGTCAATTTGCTTGATGTACTCATTGACATAATAGAACAAATCATATACTATGTACCTCTCCTCCATAGAGCCCTATGGTTTGGTCCTTTATCGAACAAACCCCTTCAATTTTTTCATGTACCTCTCTAAGAAGAACATCCAATGACATGAGAGCACCCAAGTTAATTCAACCTCACCAGGTAGGTGAATTATAATATGGACTTGCAAGTCCATAAAACTCACAGTAAGTTCCTTCTCAAACATACAAATGATATAAACTATCTCTCGATGCCACCATGTAATGCTATCCATATGAATCTCCTTTGATGTGATCCAACACACAAATGCAAATAATTTCGATATGGCATGTCACAGGTCTTGGGGGAAGTCATGGTTCACACAACCACACATGAGAAAAGGATGACGACACTACAAAATAGACACACACATCATTAATTTCCATATAATGGTGAGTGCATAATATATTTTTACCGACACTATAGAAGAAGAATCATGTATTCGACATACGTGCCCTTAGAAGGTTCATATGGTCATGTGATTTCAACCTCGACAAATGCCCTTCTATAGTGAAGCAATGTCATAGAGTTGACCCAATAAGGAAGGTGCCTTCCCAACCAATAGAACATCCTTCACCATAGAAAGATCATCTTTCTTTAAAATCCATGGGACATCACCTTTTTTAAAAGACCACAAGGGACCAACCTCTCTAGTTTATTTTCTTGGACAATGTCTCTTTTTAGTATTCAAAGCAATAAGGTCACTCCTAACAACCATTGTGTCACTTTTATTCAATGGTATGTGGTTCCATAAAGAAGATGAAACATTTTTTAATATATGCATGGGATCTAGTAAGTGGCCAATCTTAAGATGCTCCCAATACGGAAGCTCATAAAATACATATTTCCTTTTCATCCCAATGGGAATTTTCTCAACATAGGTGTCAAAAAATTCAGTATCATCAAACATAGGTTCCCCATTTGAATCAAACAATTCTGCCATTTCCTTCTCCTTCTCTACGTCATATTCCCTAATCCAATGTGTCAGTGTCATTATTTTGGGTGTTGGGATCTCTTTGGTTTACCATTGAAAGAAAATGAAACTCGTCTATAAGGGTGGTTTTCTTGGAGGAATACCCTCAAGCAATCATACACCAACTTTCGTAGGTGGTTGGACCACCTAGCCTTTATAGAAAGTCCACAGCATTTACATCTATGATACCCTTTTTTTACAAAACCTATGGTGTTATTGTATATAGAGCATGTTAGTGTCAAAAGGATAGTTGCACCAAATTAAGTATGACAAATAACATTACATGTATAAGCAAATCAATCAACATGATTACTGGAGAATAATCCTAGTCATGGATAATCATGTGTGGTGTACGCAAATATGCCATACAACATAAAATACCTCTCCATTGGGATGGGTCTTGATACATCATATACATGTATTTTTTCCCATAATTTCTTAAATTCATTGATCAATTGTTGGAGGTAGACATCCATTCTCTTCACTTGTATTCTACATGGGACTATATGAGCTAACATACTATGTTCATTCTTCACAGACAACCATGGGGG
>SNQJ01S0111141.1:1773-28837 GCA_010110895.2 Picea sitchensis | reverse complement strand
GAGTGAACATAACCTAAATGAATTTTAAGGAATAGTGGGCATAACCTATTATAGTGACTTTAGACTTTTAAGAAATAGTGGCCATAAACTATTATAGTGATTTTATATTATAAAATAATTGTGAGCATAATCTATTATAAATACAACCATGTTTAAGTGTTGTTTTTTAGGTTTTACAAACATACTTAAACACTTAATTTAAATATTTTTTTAGAATCATAATTAAGTGTTGTGTTTTTATGTTTTGTTTTTTATTTTTTACAACTATATTTAAACAATGTTTCCACAAAAAATATTTTGAACGTTTTTTAAATAATTTTTTTTACAATGATATTTAAACATTATTTTTTACACAAACATTTTAAACACTTTTTAAACATTATTTTTTATAACTATATTTAAAAACAATATTTAAATATTGATTTAAATGTTGTTCTTTTTATGATTTACTACTATACTTAAACATTGATTTTTACAACCATATTATTATTTTTTAATATAACACTTTGAACACTTCTTAAACATTTTTTTTAATAAAACCTTTTAAACATTGTTTTTTACATCAACACTATAAAGTCTTTTTTCACTAATGAACTATACTTAAACATTGTTTTTCAAAAAAAACATTTTAAACATTTNNNNATTTAAACATTATTTTTTACACAAACATTTTAAACACTTTTTAAACATTTTTTTTTTATAACTATATTTAAAAATAATATATAAATCTTTTTTATTAAATATAATATTTAAATATTGATTTAAATGTTGTTCTTTTTATGATTTACCACTATACTTAAACATTGATTTTTACAACCATATTATTGTTTTTTAATATAACACTTTGAACAACTTTTAAACCTTTTTTTTAATAAAACCTTTTAAACATTGTTTTTTTTAATAAACACTATAAAGTCTTTTTTTCACTAATGAATATTTTTTGTATTTTTTACAAATTTTCTAATAAAACATTTTTTTACATTAATATGGAGGTTTAAAAGAACCCTTTTTTATAAGAATATGGAGGCGCCATGATTAATAAAATTTCATGTTTATCATGTCCAAGGCTTACTTGAAATTGAATAAAAGAGACATACAGACTTTGAGCTTAATAAAATTGAATTTTTACATGTTCAAGCATTAAAATTGAATTAAAGGGTCTTTGAAACTTTGTGTGTTATGATGATAATGGGTGTCTGGTCACATAGTGCATATTGTTTTTCTTTTGGAATCGAGCACATGCACATATACTAATCAAAATTTAAAGCAATCTTGTATAAAAATGCAAACAAAGGGATATAATCAATTGTGTAAACCAATATTTTGATTATCACTTACAAATCCAAATAAATCAATTCAAAACAAGAAAAGTCATTTGCAATTGTTCTTTTGTAAGGTCGAAATATTTTTGAGTCAAGGTTGATTGACATCATGTACGGGATGGTTATGAAGTCATTAATGTCTCTATGAATTAATTTCTTGAATCAAACATGACATAATTGAGTTCATTTTAATTGGAGTCTTAATCTTAAATGTTGAAAAGGGTATATTTGAAAAAAAAAAAACAATTTTCACATCAATTAGGAGATCTTTGGAGCTTCAATTACTTGTATTTGAAGTTATTTTCTTGTTGATATTGATCTTTCCCAAAATTGAATAGGGGGATCAAATGTGTCTGGTGATGTTTTCTTTTGTTGTGACACTTTGGTGTTTGTGTTTAAGATGTCACTTGTTTGGTGACTTGTTAAGAGTTTCACTTAGGTATTTATTTTACACATTGTGACCCCTAGAGATCTATCTTTGATTGTGACACTTGGAACACTTCTTGGAAAAGTTGTTTTAATTAGGATGGCAATAATTGAAGGCTTGTTCAATTTTCTACAAACTTTACTTAACATTGCAACAGGAACAACATTGAAATTGGAAAAAGTTCACTTAGTAATGTGGCTACATGTATGCAAGTGTTTTTAGATTAGAAATTGTTGACAATGAACAAGAACACCTTGAGAAACATATAGCTAAGGATCACATAAATGAATTGGATGAAGACACCAAGAAGAAAGAGGATACATTTGAGGACAAAAATGAAATTGTAAGACCTTGGGAAGAGTTATAGTTAAAGAGGAACAAATGTAACTTAGGACGTGGAAAGAATAAGTTGACTTATTTCGTATTCGTGTACATGTTGATCTTTCTCCCACCTATTTTATTGAGTGAGATAGAGGCAAAACCATTTATGTTTGAGTTTATTAATGACCTCTTGATGGCTTTCTCGATTAATGATGATCTGGATTATTTTTGGCATGAAATGAGAGTGGAGATAGAATAAAGAAATATATAGAGATGTATCAGATATCCAACAATATAACATAAATATAACATAGATATGAACACAAAGATATAGTAAAACACAATTTCTATTAATGTGTGAAATGTACAGAACTGTAAAAATACATAGTGAAAGACTCGCTAGAGTGGTGGTAGCTTATCTCTAAGAAGAAATGTGACGGATACGCTCATTTGCAAGAATGTGGATGTTACAATGAGGCTCCAAAGGCATTTTTAACATAAAGAAAATCCAAAACTCTAACCCTAGAAGATGAAAATCCAATAGTTTTGTGGACCACGTTTTGGGTAGTTTGGTGTATCAACTTCTCGGGGGTGTAACTTTTGCATAGGATCTTTGTTTGGGGCGCACGATATCTCGTTGGAAAGGTATCGACGAGGAGATTCATTTTGGGGGATCAATCGTAGCCTTTGGCTATCATTGAGGTGCTTGATCCAGAAAAAACTTCATTTAGGCCCTCAAATGGCCCCAGAAGTTTAGGAACCAAACAACTACTAAAAATAGTAAATTGCCATAAGACTGTTTTGAGTCGGTTGGAATAGGTGGGTGGCCAACGATATCCACCTAGATCAATCCTCCCTCCTTAGGAAACAATGGTCTCCATTGTGTTGAGTGTTCGAGAGAGAGGAAAAAGCGTTTGTTGAATCTTCATCTTGATGAGTTGTTTGCCTTGTTGGAGACATTGTGTTGCTTAGCTTGTTGAAGGTTGTTATGAACCTGTGGCTAGAAGGGTTGGAATTTTTTAATCATTCGGGCTACATGATATGACGGTGTGCAGAAGGAATCCTTGCTCTTTTCTTCAATCTTGAAGACATGCTTTTGTTAGACAGAAGGTGCTTGGATTGAGGTTGCAGTGGTTGTGGTGTTCTTATGTTTAGCTTTTGAACAAACTGTGAAGAATCTTAATTTTTTAGTATGAGATACTACCTTGCGGCACTGTTTAGGTGGGACAGTAGTTGGAACTACCTCTGGTATCCTATAGAGATGACCCCCCAGAGTAAAAATGACACTACGGGGTCGAGACTCATAAATAGCATGGTGCTTCCACATATATGGTTGGCTCAACAGAACATCACACACATCCAGTGGAGAAACATCACATATTACCTCATCCTTGAAGGGTTGGATGTCATATGACAATCGACATTGTTGGCTGACACAGAGGTCTCATCCCTGGTGAAGCCACCCGATGTTGTATGGTTGTGGGTGTGGTGCTGTTGATAATCCCAACTATTTGACGACCTCTATTGAGATGAGGTTCTTCCGGCTTCTGTTATCAACAATAAAATGCAGTGGGGTCCCCTTCACCCACATATGTGAATGAAAAACGCGCTCCCCCTCTTCAGGATCTGCTTCTTCTTCTGGTTGAATTGTTTTGGTTGTGACAGTAGAAGTGGGGTATGCGTCAATGATCTGTCTTATGCCAGTTTTTCTGAATCAGCTTCTGAATCTAGGTTTGGCTCTTTTTCTTTGGTCTCGACCACCAATGACTATTTTGAGTGACATTCATCGGTGTTGTGCCAGGGGATTTTATTGAAGTCACACCACTTCCTATTATCCTTCTTTGTCTTCCCATTGTCCTTCTTTGCTTGCGGCTTGGACTGGTTTTCGGGAGGCTATTTGTTAGGGTCGTCTTTATCGTGCTTTGGTTGTTACGAATTTGCAGACCCAAACTACCATTTGTTCTGGTGCCTAAATTTCTGCTCAATTTTGATAGCATATCGATAAGCAACTCCCAGTGATGAGATGTCCAGGAAATCCATTTCGGTTTGGATGTACCTATGTAGAGCCCCACGGTATTTTAGAACCAGATGTTGCTCGGAGTATTTGATACCTAGCTTGGTGTGTAAGGTATGGAAATTATTTATGAACTCCAGCATTGTTTGGCCCCTCTCTTGTCACAGTGTGATCCATGTCATTTACCGGTTTTCATAGTTACCAATAGGGTAATATTGTTCCTTGACCACATCCACACAAAAACCCCAAGTGGGTTCGGCCCCATATATTCCAGATTCCTCTGTGGAACTTTGCCCCCAATAAGTTTCCCTCCAATGTTTGACATAGGGGAGAGCCTTAAGAAGTGCGAAGGTGATCTTTTCCCCGTCGGAAAAATTATGACTATGGAAATAACTCTCTAGCAGATTTAACCATTTTTCTAGGGAATCTGCATTTATTTGTCCTTCAAATAGGGGAATATAGAAATTAACTTGTACCTTGAAAGGAGAGGTGCCTCCAAAGTGGTCGCTTGATGAAAATGTGCTTGCTTCTATCGTCGGGCGTTGAAGAATGTGGGAAAAATTCTCCATCATTTTGTCCCTCTGTCACATGAGAGCTTGCTCAAGAAACAAATTAATATAATCTTATACTCTGTCGTTTTTCTTTTCTTCCACCATGGAGGGTTTCTTGGGCATGCGAGAGCGATTTTCCTCAAGGGAGACAAGCTCGAGACCCAACTTGGTATACTTGGACCTCATCGGGGACATGCACTAAAAAACGATCAAGAGCAGCCTGCTCTGATACCACTGATCTGGATTATTTTTTGCACGAAATGAGAGTGGAGATATAATAAATAAATATACAGAGATGTATCATATATCCAACAATATAATATAAATATATCAGAGATATGAACACAGAGATACAGTAAAACACAATTTCTATTAATGTACGAAATGTACATAACTGTAAAAATACAGAGTGAAAGACTCACTCGAATGGTGGCATCTTATCTCTGAGAAGAAATGTGATGGATATGCTCATTCACAATAATATGGATGCTACAATGAGGCTTCAAAGGAATTTTTAACATAAATAAAATCCAAAACCCTAACCCTAGAAGATGAAAAGCCAATTGTTTTGTGGACCCTCTTTTGGGTAGTTTGGTGTATCAACTTCCTAGGGATGTAACTTTGGCATACGATCTCCATTTGGGGTGCACGATATCTCTTTGGAAAGGTATTGACAAGGAAATTCATTTTGGGGGCTCAATAAAAACCTCCGGCTATCATTGAGGTGTTTGATCCCAAAAAAACTTTATTTATGCCCTCAAAATGGCCCCGGAAGTTTAGGAAATGAAAAACTGCTAAAAATAGTAAATTGTCATAATATTGTTTTGAGTCAGTTGGAATAGGTGGGTGGCCACCGATATCCACCTAGATCAAATGACCCCCAGATCAAACAACTCATCTTGGTTTCTCTAACCAGGTAGGTCTAGTTTAAGTTGAAGAAAGGCATATGTGTTAGTTAGAATGTCATCAAGGATGGTGTTTACAAACTTCTCAACATTTGCCATATCTTCTTCATCAATATCTTTTAGTGGTTTTTCTTTTGTTTCTATGGCTTGTAACAAGGTATCCATTATATGATTTCTTTCCTTTTTCAATTTGTTTACCTTCTTCTTTAACTTTCTATTTTCCATCTTTAATCTCATGTTTTCTCTTAAAACTTTTAAATAGCCAGGATTGTATGTCTTGAAAGAAGGAAAAATAGGGTTCTTAGCTTTCCTTCTCTTTCTCTGAGCATTGACCATTTCTGATTGGAAAATTGTGTCTTTGTTCCCTCCAACTGTTGTTTCTTTTAATGTATGTACATGTGCCTTTGTATTAACTTCCTCTATGGTTTTGTTCTTGAAAAATTCCATTGATTCTATTCCCATTATTTTCTTTGCAATCCCAGGTTGTCTTTCAACTTTAATTGATTGTGGAGAATTGTCCTATGTTGCTTATGTAGATGTTTTATCGACTTCCTATGTATAAACAATCTTTGGTGTACATTCATCATTCAATTTTGTTGCATATTCATCATCAAATTCTTTTTCTTATTCATCATCAGATTTATCCTTAGGTTCCCTCTCATAATCAGATATAGTAATGACCAAATTGTATTTGTAAGGACGAGTTCAAGACTTTCAATACCTTGCTTTAATTTTGGTATTTCTATAGGATTGATCCAATCATGTAGCTTCTTTATCCCCATGATCTATTTTTATCATTTTCCCCTTTAACTGTGATAGATTGTCTTAATAGGGTAATACTTGTGCCCTAGGATTGCTTCTCATTCAAAACCCTTGCTAATTTTTGCTTGCTCTTACGATCTCAACTTGATATAACAATGTTATAAGCCCCGTGTGAAATACCCTTGAGGGTTGGGGTTGTTTTTGGAAACTTTTTTCCATTCTATTTAAATCCTTCGGGAGAAAGAAAGGCAAGTTCATAGGATTCTCATTTTTGCGATGTAATAGACTCCTATTATGATAATGACAAATTACACTAAAGCGCCCTTCGCACATGATAAATTTTTGCACAATTAGGGCTACATTCATCCATGGTTCATCTAAAAATTCTCTATGAATACCATTCTTCTAAACTTCATATATTTGGAAAGGAATACTTACAAATTTAGACCAGATGTCCTCTGGCAATTTGGAGTGCTTTGACCAATGCTCTCCCTCCAATGTTAATCACGTTGCATGACTAATGGATTCCTCATTCACCTGAAATGTTAAACCATGAATGATGGTGGTTTCTCCATTGAATATTTGAGAAAATTCTATAATTATAGAGACGTTGAAACCCTAAAATCATTCCAGAAAGGCTAACCATCCTTCCTGAGAAAAGATATGCAAAGCTCCAAGGCTTTGTTGAATTATGTCCATGTTATCAAACTCATTATGATTTTGAGCTCCCCCATATTGTATAATAGAATTTCCCTTACCTTGTTATGTGTACCTTCTTCCCTCTCGAACTGTATTAGATAGTGTAGTCTCACACATAGATTGTGTGTTCTATATACAGACTAGCCTTAAGAAATTCGGTGATCAACCCAATTAGTTCGAATAGAGTTTGATCATGAACCCAATACAGCCCAATAATGAAGTTGGCAGTAAACCCAATACGACCCGATAATGAATCCAATTAGCCCGATAGTTCCAATAATATTATTCCTTAAGCTACTCTTATCATTGTTGTTTATGCTACAAGATGTCACTTCATAGTGATAATTTCAAGCTACGGGATAGCATTTCGTAGCAATGATTTCTGGGAATGTAAACTTATGTTTTTAAAATTAGATTAAGGTACAATCATAATTCAATTCGGTCTTGTAATGTTTTTATAGAAAGTAATGATGGTTGTGGGTTATTACTCCAATTTTCTTAAGAAAAGATATATACAAATTTCACCTTAGGTCATTCATTGTAGCTCTTCCAACATTCTAAATTATATGGTTCGAAATCATAGTTTATGGATAATGTTTTTGTCTATAAACCTTTAAATGAACCTGATATATATTGGATATGGTAAGATCAAGGAAATTAAAGTGCGCATGTTTATGGATAAGGAAAAATAGGAATATGGATAGAGATTAGATATATGAATACAATAATACAAAGTGTATGGATAGAGATGAGATATATAAACAAAGTTTATGAAGTAAAGACAAAGGTAGACATAAACAAAGATAAGGGAGATATAATTGATATAAATAGGAACAAGGTATATAGACAAGGATAAGGTAAAACAATAAAATGTAATATAGACAGACTATATATGGATTGTTTTTATTTTTTCAAGTTTATAAGATAAAACTATAGATAAAAGTGAGAGTTACCTCAAATCCTCAAGTAGACACAAAACCTTTTGATCAGTTGAAACTTTGTCTTCTCAAGGCCTGTAATCATAGATGGTTTTTAGTGCTTTATTTCTGAGAATAATGTTGTTGATTCCACTAAGTTAGATATGAATTAAGATAATATTTGATCTCACAAACTCTTGGGCAGCCAAATAAATGAAAACTCTCACATAGAACTTCTAGAATCTTTTATCTATGTAGAATAATAATGAAATGAAAGAAAAACTCTTGTATAGAATTCTTGAATCTGTGAATTCTATAGGATAGTAAAATAAAAGAGCATATTTTCATGGAATTCTAGGATTCTTTTGAACTTCTTAGCAACTCTAAGATTTGTAACTTGTAAATGGTCCCCAACAAAGATTCTGGGTCCTTCAAGCTGAGAGAATTCTTTGCATATTGATAACCTGCAATCAACCAAAGAACATGTTGTCTTTCTATTTTTCATTTTTTTCAAGTTTTGCCCACCAATTACACTGGTTTTCAAACATGACTCATTTAAACTATGCCTCCAAAGAAGGTTTCAGAGTTAAAGTATATATATATATATAATACTTTTCTCGACAATGTCAACCAGAAATCTGGTTTTCTAACATTTCCAAGTCCAATAGTGCATGTTTCTAGGTTTCCACTATTGGAATTTTATTTTATTTTTCATATTTTTTCTTTATTCTATGTACAATATATATACAGAGATGATATTTACAAGATGTGTCATGGAGTATTAGTTGAAAGTGGAGAGGGCACTTTCTGTACAATTTCAACTTCTGCCACTTTGAGTAAGTCCTTGAAAAACTCTTCTTTTGATAGTGGTTTTCGATACAGACGTAACCGATGACCATTCACCAACAATGGAGTTTTATTCTCATCATTTGTGTGAATTTTAACTGAATTGTTAGTATATACAATGTTTATTTCATAAGTTTACATCCATCGTATGCAAAAGTTTCCCTTGAAATCTTTATATCGAGAATCAAACAAGAGTGCCCAATCCCCTTCACAAAATTTCTTCTTCTTGATGAATTGGTCATGCCATTTAGCTCTTTGTCACTAAATAATATCATGTTTTTGAATGGCGACTTCACAAAATTCATCAAGCTCATTAATTTGAATTAAACTGTGTTTTAGAGCCTTAGTAAGATCCATGTTAGCATGCAATGTTATGCATAAAGTTTTGACTTCAAATTAGATTGGAAAGAATGCCTTCTTATCGTAAACTAGCTCATAAGGCGTAAATCCAATTGTATTATGCCATGTTGTTCGGTAATCCGACAATGCTTCTGGCAATCTATCGGCCCAATCCTTCCAATGAAGTTGTACTATCTTCGTTAGAATAGTCTCCCAAAATTTGTTGGTTACTTCAACTTGGCCATTGGCCTATGGGTGATATGGCATTGATGTTCTGTGTCAAATCTGATATTTCTTGGTGATGGAATGTATGAGCTTAGAAGTGAATTGATTCCCTTGATTGGTGACAATCTCTCTTGGTACCCCAAACCAGACAAATATGTCTTCATACAAAAAAAATTCCACCACTTTCTCAGTAGCTCTGGGAAGAAACTTTGCTTCAAGCCATTCCATTACATAATCCATAGAAACTAGAATGTTTGTCTTCTGTCTTGATGGTGGATTGATGGGTCCTACAAAATTAAGGGCCCATTTCTCGAAAGGTTCAATTAACACTTGATTTTTAAATGGCATTTCATATGATTGTATAGGTTTTCCCATCCTTTGAAAGATGTAACAACTTCTAACATATTTTCTAGCATTTATGAAAATAGTTGGCCAATAGTACCCTAACCTTAAGACTTTGTAAGCAATCATTTTATCAACAAAATGTCCTATGCATGGGTCATCATGACAAGATTTTAGAATATTAAAGATCTCAGTTTCTCAAACACAGTGTCAAATAATGCAATCATGTCCTATTCGAAAGAGTTGTCCTTGGATCCAAGAATACATAGCACTTTGTTGGAAAAAATTGTGTTTCTCTCTTGGGGAGAAATGTTGTGGAATCTTCCCTGTAGCTAAGTAATTGACAATATTTGCAAACCAAGGTGAGTTAAAATACAATGCAAACAAATGTTCGTTAGGAAAAACATCTTCTACCAAATCATTACTCCTTTCAATATTCAGTCATGACAAAAAGTATGCTACAACATTTTATATTTCAGGTCTATCACAAATGGTGATGTCATATTTGTGTAGTAAAAGTAACTACCGAGTTACCCTACCACTTATGACTAGTTTATTCATGAGGTATTTAATGGCAACATGATCAGTCTGTACAAAGACTAGATAACCAATGATGTAGTGTTGAAATTTATTGATTGCATGGACAACAACAAGGAATTCCTTCTTTGTTACCGTGTAATTCAATTCCGCAAGAGTATGGTTTTTATCGGTATGGTATATTGCATATGGTATTTTCTCCTCTCGTTCTCCAAGTACAGCTCCAACGGTTGTATCTAAATCATATGTTGAGATATGAAATGGAAAATACCAATCGGTTCCTCTTAACATAGGTGTTATAGATAATTTTTCTTTTAACGTCTCAAAGGTTGTCTGACAAGAATTGTTCCAAAGAAACTCAGCATCTTTTGAAAGTAACGTGAATAAATGTGATTTTATTTTAGTAAATTTTTCTATGAAACAACGATAATATCCTGCATGAACTAAGAAACTACATACATATTTTCTATCCATTGGAGTTGGAAATTTAGTGATTACTTCGAGTTTTGCAAGGTCAATATGGATACCCCTGGGAGATATATGATGTCCCAACACTATGCCCTATGTAAGTAATATGTGACATTTTTCATGACTGAGTGACAAATTTGTTTCTTGGCGTCTTTCAATAACTTTCCTTAGATTGTTTATTGTTTCGTCGAAGGTATTTTCATAGACTATAAAATCATCCATGTATACTTCCACACAGTCATGGATCAAATCATAAAATATTCCAAGTACATCCCTTTAGAAGTTGTTCAAAGCATTACACAATCCAAATGGAAGAACTCGGTATGCAAAAGTACCACATGGGAAGGTAAAACCTGTCTTGTCCTAATCTTCAAAAGATAACTGAATTTGGTTATACCCAATGAAGTTTTCAAGGAAGGAAAAGTATTTTTTTCTCACTGAGGTGTGATCTAAAAATTGATCAATAAAAGGTAAAGGGAAGTATCCCTTAGTAGTAGATTTATTCAATTCTATATAATCCACATAGACTCTTTGTTTCTCATTCTTCTTTGGAACGATAACAAGTGGTGAGACCCACTTACCATCAAAAATAGGATAAATGAAATCAACATCTAGTATTTTTCGTAACTCGGTTTTGACTATTTCTTGAAGTGCAAGATTCATTATTCGTTGAGGTTTGTCTTCTTGGTCAAAAATTTTCCTATACATAAATGTGATGAGTGCACAAACTAGGATGGATTCCCTTCTTATATGTATAATCCCAAGCAAATTACTTAGCATGCAATCGTAACAATTCAATCAACTTTTTTTTTTTGCAGTCCTTCCAATTGAGGATTTATATTGAGTGCCTTTCCTAGAAGGATTTCTGCAAGCATGCTACATATTTCAAATGCAGTATAGAGATAGGATGGAATTGATTGAAATTCCTTTTGAATCATAGAGAAAGGTTGGGTTTATTCTATCATGTGCATGATATTATTAGTAACTGAATCATGATTAGTAATAAGATCACAAATAAGATCATCTTCCGTCTTTTCCTTAATAGAAAGAGTTGATTCAATCGGAAATACTTGTTGTATTTTTTCATCATCACTATCCTTATTTCCTATCCATATAGGTGTTTCATGAGTAGGACTTGGTTTCATTGGTGGATAAAATGTAATTTTATTTGTAGAAGAACCTTGAGAGATGGTCATATCTTTGGATCTACACCCAATGGAGGCATCAACAGTGGCCAACCAAGGCCTTCCCAAGATCAAAAGGTATCCCCCTAGATTTGATTTGGGTTGTAAAACCATGAAATCAGTATGATACTCCTAGGAGTCTACAGAGATAACTATGTATTCTAAGCTACTTTCAGGTTGAATAGTGGATCAATCTGCCAACTAAAGAATAGTAGTGGTTTGACAAAGATTATTTCACTGTAATTTTTCCATTGTCTCCTTAGTCATGACATTTATAACAGCTCCCATATCTATCAGAGTATTTGAGATGCAAATGTTATTAATGTAGACATCTACAATAGGGATTCCTGGATCTGAGTACTTAGTATTTAATATGTTTCCAAGCATTAAATAAGCTAAATGACCAAGTAATTGAATTGTTGGAGGATCCTTTGGTTTTTGTCCTGGGTTCTTCAAACATAGTTTTCTAACAACTTTGGCATAAATAGGTACATCTTTTATGGCTTGGAATAAAGAAATTTTGACACATACATTTTTCAATTTCTCGAGAAAATCAAATTCAGATTGTTTGGTGGATTTTTCAATGGTTAATATTTCAGGATACGAGGGAGTTTGAACCTACTTTGGTTGATCTAATTTTTTTGGAGAATTGGGTTGATTTTATAAATAAGGTTTATCGATTGTTTTATTTGATTATGACGGGATAGGTATGGTAGTGAATGAATAACTCCACACTTGTATATTTCATTATCATAAACGTCTATAAATACATCTTTGAGTGACGGTTGGTATTCACCTTTCGTGTGACTCTTATTATCACCTACTACTCTTCATATTTACAATCATATTTACATAGATGGTGTAATCCCAAGGATTACATGTCCAACATTCTCCCCCTTGATTCGAAGGGGTGTTTGTGATTCCAAGCATCATTCTAAACTATTCAATTTTTTCTCTTCCAAGCACTTTGGTGAAGATGTTCACAATTTGCTCATTTCTGGAACAATGTTTCAAGTGAATATTTTTGGCCTCTACATGATATTGAATCAGGTGATACTTTGTGTTGATGTGCTTTTTTCGATCATGGAATCTAGGATTCTTGGACAACTTGATTGCAGAAGTATTGTCAGGTAGAAGATGAGTAGAATTTACTTTTTTCTCTTGCAAGTCTTCAAGTATGTTCCTAAGACGCATATTCAGCCTATGTTATAGAATCTGCTAGAACTAATTGTTTATGTGATATCTAGGAGACAGTTGTTGATCCAAGACTCGTGAGATATCCTGAAGTTGACACTCCATTTTCCTTATCCCCAACGAAGTCTGAATCAGAATATTTGATCAGGTTGAAGTCATCCACCTTAGAGTACCTGAGTCCAAAATCCTAAGTTCCCTTTAAGTATTTTAGAACTCTTTTTGCAGCAAACCAATGTCCTTCACAAGGCTTTTGCATGAACCTGGAAATAATCCCAACAACAAATGATATGTTTGGTCTGGTGGTAGTAAGATAGATAAGACATCTCACAAGATGGTTGTACTTCTTTGCATTCTCAAATTCATTCCCTTCTTTTGATGTGAGTTTCAAATTATGTTCCATTGGAGTAGAAACAGAATTACACTTGGCCATGCCAAACTTGTTCAACAGTTCTCCAATGTACTTCTTTTGGGAGATGAATATGTACTTTGGATTTTGAATCACCTCAATGCCCAAATAGTAGTGAAGATGTCCCAAATATATCATCTCGAAGCCTTTCTTCAACTCTTTCTTTATGGATGCAATGTAGCATTCATTGTTCCCTATTATCAAGAGATCATCTACATATACTACAAGATATACAACAATTTTCCAACTTTCTTGACAAACAAAGTTGCATCGTCAAGATTGAAATGCTTGAAATTCAATTTTAGAAGATGCTCAGTTAAATTTTCATACCATTCTTGTGATGTTTGTTTCAAGACATATAAGGATTTGATGAGCTTACATACCTTTTGTTCTTGTCCCTTCACAACAAATCCTTATGGTTGAGACATGAAAACATTTGATTTCAAGTCTCCATTCAAGAAAGCAATCTTCACATCTATTTGATGAATTTTCCATCCATTTTTTTCTACCATGGAAAATAGAGTACAGATGGTAGCCCATTTTGTAGTGGGGGGGGGGAGTATCCTCATAATCAACACCTTATTTTTGTACAAATCCTTTTTCCATGAGCCTTTCTTTGTGCTTGTCAAGTGATCCATTTGATCTGTACTTGTTCTTGAATACCCTCTTGCAGTCGATTGGTTTGGTTCTAAATGGAGGATCCACCAACTTCCATGTTTCATTCTTAATGAGAGCATCATATTCCTTATACATGGCTTCTTTCCATTCATCATGAGAAGTGGCTTATTTAAAATAATTTGGTTCAAGGTTAGTAGATAAATTCAACTCACAATCATATGAAACATCCATGGAATCTACATCACCTGAGTTTGAATTATCTTAATTACCGCCATCTTGTCTTGAGGAAATTATGGTTCCTGTCTTTTTGAACCCATTGGGATGAACACTTTCAAGTGTTTTTGTGAGCCATTTTGGTGGATTTTTCTGAGATGGCCCAGGTTGCTCAATTGATTGAGATGATGTTGAGTTCTCATGAAGCCTCAATTTTTCAATCCTCTTGATTGCATCATCCAAATTCACTTTAGGTTCCAATGAAGTGACGGGAACTTCTTCATGTGGGGAAGATGGTGCTTCAAAAGGAAACTCCAGAGATTGACCCAAGATAGGGATCCCCCCTTCAAGATGTGGAATCTCATCATCAAATTCATGATATGTCTTTACATGAGTGAATTTGTCTAGATGATCAAGCTACCTCTCAACAATTTCATCTTTCTTGGAGGATTCAAGAAATATTACATCTCTGGAAATGATGAATTTCTTGTATGTCTCATTGTAAATATGATACCCCTTGGTGGTATTTGAGCACCCCAAGAAGATGCACTTATGACTCCTTGCATCAAGCTTGCTTCTTTTCTCCTTAGGAATCAAGGCATAGCAAGTGGAATAAAAGATCCTGAGATGCCTCACTGAAGGAATGCGGCCATACCACATTTCATGAGTCTTGTTTTTAGTAGCATGAGATGAACACTTGTTTTTCACATAAACTGCACATAGAACAACATCATCCCAAAACACCAATTTAACATTCTTGAAAAACATCATGGAATGAACCATATTTAGGAGTGTCATGTTCAATCATTCAACTACACCATTATATTGAGGATTGTATGGAACTATGGTTTGATGTTTGATCCCATGTCGGTGAAGGTAGCTTTCAATATCGTTGGATGTGTATTCTCTTCCATTATCAATGCGAAGAGAGCCAATACGATACTAACCATCATTTTGAATCCATACATGAAAATTTTTAAAAGTTTCAAAATCTTGTGAATTATCTTTCAACAAGTACACCCAACACATCCTGGTGTAATCATTGATAAAATTCATGATATATCTATTTCCATTTGCTAAAGGAATAGGCATAGGGACACACAAATTAGAATGAATCAGTTCAAGTTTTCTACATGCTCTAAAAGTAGAATCATGAAATGGTTGTTTTCTATGCTTTCTCGAGATACAACCATAACAATGCTTTAATTTCCTAGGTATAGTAGGCAAACAAGAAACGTCATTCTTCATCAACAAATGAAGACTATCATAATTAATATGGTCAAATCTAGCATGCCATATAAAGACTAGATGGAATTATACCTGCATCGTGATGAGAGAGGTATGCAACATTTTGTGTATGGGCATATGTCCCTTTCGGCTTCAACAGTCTTCCATCCGGCCATGACAACCATGTTGTCAGAATCCTTCCATATTTCAACTTTGCCGCCGAAAATATGAACAAAGTGGCCTTGTTGTCTTATGTGCACAAGGGAAAGCAAGTTCCTTTGCAGCTCAAGAAGATAGAGTACATTATGCAAAAGAAAATCTGGGAATTCGAGCAACTTAAGCCTGATAATGCCCATTCCCGAAGATTAGAGACTTGGTCTATCTACAAAATACACTATGTTATCTACATTTTCATCAAAGTCTTCAAAGAAGTCTCTTCTTAATGTCATGTGGGAAGTTTCACCTATGTCAAGAAGCCATGCATATCCCCAAGAAGCAAATGAAGTGTTAAACAATTCTTCAGTTACTCCTATATTGCAATGGGAAACAAGGTAGTGAGTAGGTGCTTTACCTTTCACTGGTTCTGAAGTTTTACCTATGTCTTCTTTCTAATTCTAACTTCTTTTATATTCTCCCATATAACTCTGCAATCAGTAGCTTCATGTGACCCATTCATTCCGCAATGGGTACAATGAAGATCAGATTTTTCACAGGAATTATTCCAACTCCCCATGCCTCTAAGCTTCTTCTTGCTACGTCCTCTCCTTCTCTTTTTGACTTCTCTAAAAATTCAAGACATTTCAACATGCCACCCATTCTTACCATTCAATGCATGAATAGCATCTACATCATATCAATGATCATCAAACTTAATGAAGGCATAGCATGAAGACTTTCGTGCAATCCATACACTCTTGAGAACCCCAAACACATGAAATTCGTCCTCAAACTCACACTCACGAATCAGTTGTCCAACGTTTCAAATTGCCAACATACACACCGTAACATGTTACCTTCACCAAAGTGTCAACCCAAGAGAACATGTTATCTGACTCAAGCTGCAACCTTTGAGATACAACACAACAATCCATAATTTTCAATATTGATTGAGTGTGCTTAGTATTTGACATTATAGGCATGATGGTTGTGTTCCCTGGGGCACATCTCTTTCTCCTTCCATGTATCACACTCTTATGGTAAATTTCCTTCAAATATACACCCATCACCAAGAATTCGGTACTATGAATCTACTTCTTCGGTTTCCCAACCGCAGTGGCATGTAGGGTGGATCATCTTTCAAGCATGATTGCAAGTCTCTTCCTCGCGAGCTATTTCGTAGCTGGCCTTGCAAGTTAGCTTGGAATAGAATAGGGTTTACGCAGTGAGAGGCACCAGAAACCCTAATACGCAGAGAAGAAAAATTCGCGGAGGAAGGGATTACAAAGAGAATTCGAATGTGAATGGAACGTGAAGATGAAAACTAGAGGTAAATAAAATTCAAACTCGAGACCTTGATCTTAGTTTACGCAAAGACTAGAAATATGAGCGAGAAGTGTTATGCTCAGGTGATAATGAGCGCGTCGATGTATAGGGTTCTGCACAGGTGAGAATGAGCATGCACGCAGAAGTAGGGTGCACACAAAGGAGGACAAACCCTAGCATGTTCTAGCATGAGCATAGAGAAAATCTAGGACTCGGATCTGAGCGGACGGAGGAGACAGAATGGAAGATTGCATAAGGGTGTTTTCTTCACGCGGGTGGAAAGGAAATGCTCATGGAGTTATCAACCTCGCTCTGATACCACCGACAGGCCAAGCATTTTGTGTCCAACATATTCAACATCTTTCTCCTCATTGTCGTGTTCCAAAATGATAGGAAAAAGTTGGATTATCAAATTATGTGGGTTTATCTCCATCATCTTGCTCCTCAATGATGGGAGATGTGGAATTGTTCCATGATCTAAGAGGAATTTCTTGAAGGTATATAGGGGAGATAAGATAAGTCAGACATCTAAGCAACTCAACATTGTAAGCGTGTTGAGTTACTTTATTATTGGAGTTAGGAATGAGTTGAGCACGAATTTGAGTTGGCCTTTGGGGTGGTTGAGATGGTGGTAGTTGTAATTATGGTTGAGGTTGTCCCTTTTGAAATGGAAGTTGGGGTTGAGAAACAAATTGTTGTGGATGTTGTTGTGACATATTTTCAAAAGGAAATGAACCTCACCAATCTTGTTTCCAAGTTTGGTTTTGTCCCTGAGGGGTCCATTGTGACCATGATGTTGGTGGATACCAATTTTCAAAGGGGTTTTGCATGTGTTGTTGATTAGCCCAAAATGCATTGTAAGACTGAGAACAATTACGATGAATACTTGATGGTTGATTTGACCAAGGTCATTTTGGATTGATGAAACAAAGTTGCTCAGCTCCTTTACCAGTTCCTTGATAGACTGATTTTGTTCCAGGTAGTGAAGGGAAATCCCTAGTGCCATGATCATGTTCACAAATAGCATAGATTTTTGTATTATCCAAGGGACACTCACGACGAGGATGTTTCTTACGACATCTTGGAAAAAATATGGTCAAAGGTGATGTTTCCTCTTCTTGCTTCTTCTTGATTTTCATAGTGTCTAGTTAGGAATTGAGAGAACTGGGATTAATTTCGAAATTATCTAACAAATTCCCAATTTCAACTCCAGTAACTACACTTCCTGATAATTTACTAACTCTTGAAAGGCTTTCCTAAGACCCCCTTCTTTTATTATTACCTCTTGAATATCATCTACATAACTCACAAATAGTACTATATGACAGTTGAGAAACATCTCTAGCTCCCATCAAATTTAGAACATCCAAACACTCATCTCGGATACCTTTAATAAAAAGTGGCTGCAGTGTATTTGGTTCTAATTGATGTTGGTTAGATCGTCTAAGATTGTATTGGAACCTTTCGACATAATCCTCCATAATGTCATCCTCTTTTTGAGCCATTTTAAAAATTTAGCCTCGTAAATCCCTAGCATGGCAGTAGTCTTGGTATTTCTTAAGGAACACATGTCTCATAGCATCCCATTTTGGTATTGAATTTCCACCCAACCCCATGAACCAGCATAAAGATGAATCTTTCAAGGTAGCTAGAAATAATTTTAGTTTATGGGCATCGGATGAGTAGTCGTAACTATGACACAAGACATCAAACTCAAAGAGAAATGTGTTTGGATCTTCACTACTTAGCCCATGGAAATGGGGTAAAGCAACAGGTGGGATGTTTTTCATCTGAGTTGTACCCTTTGTATCCCTGATAGGAAATTCAAATGTAACAGGATTATGTGGAACAGATCCTTCCACTTCTTCCTGGTGTTCACCGGCCATAATGAACAAGGGATTTTTCCAAATTTCAGAGGCCCCCTAAAGGTTACAGATTCTTCTAAGGTAGATAAAATAGAAGGTTCTCGTTTATGAATAGGGTTTCCATGAGGTTTTAGTTCAACATAAGATGGGGAGTTTTCCTCTAAACTGGATGTTACTTCTTCTAAAGGAAGTTTATGTTCACTTGCAGAAGTACTCCCTCCTCTTCTTCCACATCTTACTGCTAGTGTGTTAGCTTCTTGGGTGGCTCTTATTGCACCACGAAAATGTCTTCTAGAATCTCTTGCTCTATTCATGCATCCTAAATTGTCATGAATTTGAATTCAATGGAATAGAGACTCACCATAAGCTACTATGGTGAACATGTCAGGATTTTACACTATGGGAATCCTATGATGAGATCATCTTATCTCTATTCTCTTGCATTCATCTCTAAATGCATTTTTTAGAACAATGTAGACTAGAGATTCATAATTCTTTTAGTGTCTCCCTGGAAACAACGCCAAAAATGACAACACTAAAATATGGTGTTTAAAAGACAACTATCTTGAGGCTTCATTTAATTATCAAACCTACGGTTCACTTGGAACTTGAGAGACACGGATGTTATAGGCACAGAATCAAGAACCTAGAGATTGACTAGTTTGTGATGTGTTTATGTGAATGTCTATCTACACTATTTAAAATAAAACCTTAAAACTAAAAACCAAAAGTAAAAGAATTACTCTGATTGTCCCAGTCTTACTAATGGTTGACTCTATTTATGGGTTTCAAAGATTCCCATCAATGCTTTGGAAGTGAGACATGAGCTAAACAACCATTTCATTCAACTTTAAATTTAACTCTATTTAAATGCACACTTAACAATTCAAATAAAGAAATCTGGTAGCTAGGAAAATAACCTCGGGCTTGTATCACAACACTAGAAAATGGAATAGAACAGAATTGCAATTTACACTAAGTTTTAAGAACCTACAACATAAAAACATATTTATAAGCAATAATAAAATAACAGCAAGAAATATATACGGAAATTGGTAACTGAATACCCCCTTGAAGTGAGCGCAACTCCAATTTGAATCAGCAAGCTAAGAAACTTAACTACAACACTTCACAATTTACTCATAAAACACAATGGAACTTTGAATGTGTTCATCAATTCGTCCCCTCACATGCGAATGGGACTGGTTTATATAGCTAAAACAAGAATCTAGATTTAACTACTTGTATTTACAAAAAGCCCTAAATATGTGGATATATAAATATTTTCCATTAAACATCTAATGTGTTCTACATAGAACCGAGCAGCTCAAGGGAATCAAAATACCAAAAACATGTGCATTATATGACAGAGATTCATGGCTGAAGTTAAATGAACTCAAAATTGCTCCTAGAATCACCCATTTGCTGCTCACTTGTTCCTTAAATGCATTCGCCTCATTTCCTTTCGAATATGGACTTTTTCCACCTTTTATAAAATCACCATTGTTCTAGTTCATCCTTGGATTATTTCTGACAAGTTATTTGCTTTGGTCATTCTCAATGTTCATAGTTAGCATCTTTATTTGTATTTTGACATAAGACTTCAAACTTCTACCTAAATTTCATCATATCAACATGAAAATATAAGAAACACAGTCCATATTTACCAATGTACAATAGATGGCTAGGATGAGAGAAGAATGACATATATGAGCGTCAAATTTGGTTTTATAGACTCAAAACATTATCAAAATAAAGACAAAAAGGTATCATTTCTCAGTAATTATCCAAAGGGATCATCCCCATCTTATTATTATTAAATGAATAAATACATAAGTAAATAATAATTATAAAGTATAATAAATACTTAAAATTCTTAATGAATAATTGGGGTAATGGTAAAATAAGTAATGGTAATCTATGAAAAGCCCTAAAAAATATAATAAATAATTCAAATGGATCCTAAAATATAATAAATAATTCAAATGGATCCTAGTGATGGAGTTATGGGATTCTATATCAGGGAAAGAAAGGATTGAGTGCTCGAGGAGACCTGCTACTAAGGATTAAACTAGCAAGGTGTACGGTTGGGTGGAGAGTCGTCCCCCACCTTTTGTTGTAGTTGTTAGGTTAATAATCAAGGTATAGATAGTTTCTCAAGTCATTAGTTCCTCAAGTCACCAAGTTACAGGTAAAATGGGTTCTTCACCACAGGTAAGTTCGTTACCTCTCAGTGCTTCTCTCAATAAGAATTTAAATGAAGATTTTGTTGGAACCTTTAGGAGTACTAAAAGGGAGGAGTGAATCAATACTGTATACTTTTTATAATCTTTAACACTTTAACACACATCATTAATACATAACATTTTAACAATCACATAAGGCCATGCACAGTACACGGAAATTTATAATGGAAATCCCAAATTGGGAAAACACACTCAAGAACATTTTATTTATTATATTCAATTCATTACAATAATCAGGCTCCAACCTAAGAGGGACACCCATTCCTGATGCAAGCTCCAACTTGCACAAACTACAGATTTCAACATGTTTACAGTAAGCACCCACTTACTGATTTGGTGAAAGCTCCAACCCTCACTGCAAGCTCCAAATTGCAAAACAGACTTCAACATGTTGCAGCCAACTCCAACTGACTGGTTTGGTGAAGGCTCCAACCTTCACAAGCAAGCTCCAACTTGCAGACAGACTCCAACCTATCACTTGGATGAGGACAACAATCTTCTTGAGCTCCAACTCAATGTCCCCTGCTCCACCCTGCCACCCTTGAATACAATCACCAACCTGTAAGCTTCTCAAGCACCAACTTGAAGGAGACCTTGGTCTCCTACCCTTGCACCACCCTACCTCTCCTATTTGCAAGTTTCATATTCAGCCTTTGTCTTCAAGACTCACACTGTTGTTCCTACTCTTACACTGTTGTTCCTGCTCTTACTATCCTTTGTCTTCTTTTCTGATCATGCTACAGCGGTTCCCAAGCCTTTGCCTTCCTGTCTTCCTGCAATGTTCATGTTCTTGTACCTCAGCAATATTACTTATTGTACCTAATCACTCTTGATCATTCTCTGTCAAGCTATTCTACATTAGTCCATCCTTACTCAACAATCAACCATCTCAACCTTACTTCAATCTTCAGAGTATTATTTAATATCCTTACTCCATACATTCCTGCCATCTGAGATTTCAAAATCATGCTACCATTGTAATCTAAATTCCAGAATCGGGCCTTCACTTTGATTTGCATCTGACCAGTGCTCAACAACACCCTTGCTTCACTCCTGAAATTGCATGGCATCAATTTCTGACCATGATTTCATTCAAGGCCATTTTTCTTTGATACATAAGCATTTTTAGAGTGCCAGCCCACCTGTAGATGATCATAAAAACCCAATGCAAAAACTACATTATTTCTTCAAGATGAACTCTTATATATGTAGACATGTAATCAAGCGATTCAGAGCATTGAATGAGAATCAATCGTGTTGAGAAGAGCCATCGCACTTACCGGAACCCCAAACAATTTACGTGTCTGCCATTTTCATCATTCAGTGTTACCTCAAGCTTCTTTTATCCTTGCGCACAAGCCAGACTAATACTTCTGCGTGAATGGACCACAGCTTCCCCATTGTCATGATTTCAGATCTTCCAAGTAATACTTCAATGCCTTTTATTCAAATATATCTGAGTGGATGCTCAGCAATGACAAAGATACTACGTGGAATCCCTTTGATGACCAAGAACACTGCGAGGATGCCCTCAGTCAATTGCACACTCTGCCACGACCTCATATGACTCACATTACTGGGCTCCCGTGCTATCTGCAATTACAAAGAGAAAACAAAAACAATTCCCATGTCTCCATGCCACCATTTCGGATCTTCAATGGGTTTTATTCCTCGGAGCAAATAAATGAACAAACCCCCAGAACCTCTGTGAATCTCGTGAAAGAACAAAACCAATATGCCAAGGCCAAAAGAACCAAACCCAAGCCCACTAATTCTCATCGAATCAACCTTCATTTATATTGATCGTGCTTAAGGAATGTGGACCCAACAGAGTGTGATGTTGAACGGTGTGAACCCAATGTAAGAAGGTGTGGACCCAACAACTTTTGTGTTTAAGAGGAGGAGTGGACTTCAACATTTTAAAATTACTTCAATTCAGTTCTCCAAAGCTCAGAATTTTCCTTGATACAAATAGCGCCTTGGACATTTTCTAAGGTAGGGCGTTCTTCATCTATCCATGTGGTCCTGGATACCATCCATGTATAGGGCACTTCATGAATGATGCAATCAAATGTTAATGTAGGTCATCCGATCATACATGTGCCAATTTGCCTATTGGAAACCCCATGGGGAAGTATGCCTTTAGAAGACCCTCCTTCAATTCAATAATACATTTTGTGTTTCATGTCACTTACAGGAATTTAAAAGTTTTATTGAAAACTTGTAAATCAAGTTTTTTTGGACATTTGCAGAGATGAAAATGGCAATTTGGCACTTGGGGCAAGTTTCTTGAGTGATGAGATTGCTTGCCTACCTCTTGATCGAGATAATCATTGATTGGGATTTGCTTGGGCTTGATAAAGCATGGTGATCAAGAACAAGGCTAGGGCTTCTTCTGCACTGTCATCAATGGCAAGTCATCATCACTTTCACAACACCAACCCCTTTGACATCAATGACATTGCCAACAGATGCAATGGTCGTTCTCACTATTTTATGGTAATTTTGTATTTCCTTTAGTAGATCGGACTATTACATGGATAATTTTTTGCTTATATAATTATTTAGTAAATTGGGCCATTACACATGGTATCAGAGCTAGTTTCAACCCTCTAGGCCTATGGGCCTTGTTACCCCCCATGCATAGGGGTAACTTAGGAGATGATATCGTGAGGCCTGCAGGTAGCAGACATGGAGTGTTGAGATCCCGATGCATAGCATAGCCCATAGAGCCCCTCCGCCAACCACAGTTCACCATCATCATCATCTCAACATAGCAGCATCCACTACAATGGCTTAGCTCCAAGAAGACAACAGGTCTTGCTTCATGAGGTAACAAGTCTAGTCTCATGGTAAGTGTTGCTTTAATATTTAAAGAATTTGAACATGTTGCAAAGAGTCATTTATTGATTATGGATTTGCTTGGAAATATACCTTTTGCCTAATTTTACCTTGGTGGTCGACATGGTTTCCTAGTAAGTTGGTCACCCTCGGGAAAAGGGTTGTTATTGGGTGGTTTCTTGAAAGGTCATCGTACCATTCCCTCTCATACTCACCACTTTCCACACTTCTTCCCTTCCATCTCCTGATCTTTTGGGATTTTGTGCTCATTGACCCCAAGAAGGGCGTGTACCTCATTTCATGGGAAGAAGGGGCTAAAGGCCTAGAGGTGTTGTTGCTAGAAAAAGTTAAAAGTCATAAATTATCCTTCCAAATGATAACCCTAAGGTCTTGAGAACAATGAAATGCTTCTCCATAAAAATGAAGGACCTTTCATAACACATAATTAGTAAATGTCTCACTTGATGGGGGAATGCATTTGTGGTGTCTTTTACTTTCCATTGTATATGGCACTCAACGTGTTCTAACTTCAAGTTCCATTGTGGTGCTCTTTACTTTCCATTGCACATCTAGCACTCAATGTTCGGACCATAATAAATTAAAGGCAAGCGCTTGGGAAAAGGTTGCATTGCAAACGAAGGATGAAGCACACCCTCCACAAAGGCACCCATAAATGAGACAATATGAGCCCTTGATATGTCAAGAACCCCATGCCCAAAATTCTTCTCCCAATCCATCTCATACTCATCACATGATCTAGATAGGGTCTTCTTGGAAAACATCCCTTGACCTAGGGTTTGGCTTACCCAATAGGGCACCATGACACCCCCCCATACCTAAATTTGACAAAACTTATAAGGTCTTTGAGCATTTGTTTAATTTGAAAAGGGAGGATTTGATGCACATGTTCAGGTGGTTCTAATATTTAATGTGGCTTACTTGGCATGATTCATATGACTTGTGGACCCTTAGAGGGCGTACTTGTTTGTCTTTGTAGGACCTTACCCACATGATGGACACTAGACCTTGTTGATGACCATTTTGGTTATCATTTTCTAGCCGGCAAAGTGTTGTCATGCTTTCCGCTTAAATCAAATTGTTTGCACAAAATTCTTCCCACTCTTGTTAAATTTGACGCAGTGTACTCGACGAAGTTATTCTGGCTCTTACCTATCACTAAATATAACCCTTTTACCCACTCTTCACATTCTTAATATTGTCATATTTTACACATTTTTACCATGCCTTTGTGGGTTTAGACCTCAATATCACTCCATGCCATATCCAAAACAAATATTATATTATATCTCATCTTATTTATCTTGTTCTTTTTACATATAAACTTTATTTCCCAAAACCAAAATTAAGCTCTCATCTTGCGTTAAGATTAATAAAGTTCATGTCAAAACCCAATTTATTACCTTTTACATAGGTATGTTTCATATGTCTCATGAAACATCTTTATTATGACATTAAGTTATACCATAATTTTTTATTTTTTTTAAAATCATGACTTTGGCATTATCCTCGTGCCATACCATAGAGCCAAAAAAATAATATGATAATCAAAGAATGGATTATTGATGCAAAAATGCTTAAGCATAAAGAATCAACGATTATCTTGCTTTATGGAATTAATGGGTGTGGCAAGGCAACATTATCTTCTTTGTTCCTAGTGTGCTTGGTATTATAAGTCGTTGCTTCTATGACTTGATACGCCACTATACCAAATTGTAAAGAACTTTGCAAATTAAAAGGAGAACATTTTCTTATACACCTCAATATTTTGTGTTCATGAGTATTAAAAAGCAACATCGATGATATATATGAAATGTGACGGTGCGACGGTGTATAATTACTTTGTAAATACCATAGAAGATCCGTAATATCAATATTAGAGAAGAGTTGGTACGTTTTTGACCCATCAAGCTGAAGTTTGGAAGTTAGAAGAGGTTCTTGTTGGAATTCTCATAATAAGACTATAGTTCAAACATGCAAATACAAATCACGTGAATTCTTACTTTGTAATTTTTTTTTATGTATATTATATTTTTATTTTTATTTTTTTATTACAATTTTCTTTTAATTAACTATAATATTTAAAAGAGAGCACAAAAATAGCTCACTATTTAACATTTAAAGAAGAAAAGACTCATTATGACATGTTTAACATTTATGTTATGTAAATATTAACATAGTATTTATATTTTTGTTACAACAATTTTATTGCTAAATTCTTTTATTTGTGTTTACTAACAATTATATTTTATACAAAAATCAAAAAACACAAAGCAATATTCATCTATGTATAATCTTTATCTTTTATTTTGTAGATTCAACTTTTATTTCCCCAAATTATTTGTTGATAACATATTTTAAAAGGAAATAAAAGGTTCATTATAACTAATCTTAGGGTTTTGTAATTTAGTTTATTTAAATTTTCTTTTAAAATATGTATTTTATCTTATTCATTCTAACTCGGTTTAATTTTTTACTTATATAAACAAAATTCATTTAAAAACTATTGGAAATACTAAAACAACTGGATCCCATACCTCATTCTATCACTCGTACTTTGTCTAGATTTCAGACAGAACTGACGAGTGAATCAGGTTCGTTAGCGATTCACGAATTGGAAGTGGCCGAATATAAAGCATCAGCTTCCCTACGATATCTTGCATGTTTAGTGGTACTGCCTTGGGTCATTCCTATTTCATTACGGAAAGGTTTGGAACCTTGGGTTACAAATTGGTGGAATACGGGTCAATCTCAGAAAAGTTTTGATTATCTCCAGGAAGAAAATGTTCTGGGAAGATTTGAGAAAATAGAAGAACTATTCCTGTTAGAAAGAATGGTGGAAGATTCTTGGGGGGGGTGAATCAGTTGTATGTGAGCTTAAACAATTTTAAGTCTGTTAAAAAATTATTAATCTTTCTTCATGTGGTCATCAACAATATACAGCATATGGATAGTAAAAGTAAAGACCATCAGTCACACATAAAATACACACAGAGACAGATTTTCACGAGGAAATCCATAAAGGGAGAAAACCTCTTCTTCTTCGAAATGATAGGCAGTCTTTTTCAGTTCTGTACATCATTTACAATTGATCA
>SNQJ01S0111140.1:0-19990 GCA_010110895.2 Picea sitchensis | reverse complement strand
TGTTGTTTAATCCATTGTATGCATAGGGTGTAATGGTTTTGATGAAGTTGTACAAACTATAAAGGAAAGGGTTGTGGTCTTCTATATGGAAGACTATGAAGGAGACAATGGGATGGAAGGAGGGGGTTTCCTCTCTCGATCTTTTCCAAGGACCCAAGACCCATACCCAGTGCTCAAAATATCCTATTGATTCACATACTCCACTTGAATGCCAAAGATACCCTCAAGAGGTCATATATGGTGGTTTGAGGTGTCATTCATGAAATTTGAGCCCTAGAAGTTGCATAAAACCTTGAGAGATTGGGTCTGCTAGTTTGAGGCGTCATGTTTGTCCATGGATGCCTAGAAGCTTTGTACTTCGACTAAGCCTTGGGTTCCCCCCTCAACCATATCAAGGCCTTAATACCCATAGGTAATTCTCAAAACCTTGTGAGAGAACTAACATCATTTCTTAGATGAATCAAAGCTTTGTTTTTCCCCTAAGGCATGGCCTTCTTCCCTATATCATTTCCAAGACCTTGAGACACATACCCACTACCCAAAAACACCTAGTTGATCTAGAACCCGTAGATCTAGTACAACACGTTTCACTTTCAACCTCTCTTAGTATATCTTGATCATCACTTGATAGTTGCATATAGTTGCATAGGTTGCATTTTTGCATAAAGTTGCATATAGTTTCTTATATAAGTTGCATAAGTCGATTATATAAGTTGCATAAGTTACATATAGTTGCATAATTTTCAGTGTTGCATAAAGTTGCATATAGTTTCATATTGTCATTAAAAAACATGATAAGTTGCATTGTTGCATATAGTTTCATAGTTGCAGTTAGTTGCATATAGTTGCATATGAAATTTTTGCAATATAGTTGCAATATAGTTGCATATAGTTTCATAAGTTGTTGTTGCATAAAGTTGCATATAGTTGCATAGTTACATATAGTTGGATAAGTTCCATATAGTTGCATAGTTTCATATAGTTGCATATAGTTGCATAGTTGCATATAGTTGCATATAGTTGCATAGTTGCATATAGTTGCATATAGTTGCATAAGTTGCATATAGTTGCATATAGTCACTAAAAAACATGATAAGTTGCATTGTTGCATATAGTTGCCTAGTTGCATATAGTTTCATACGAAATTGTTGCAATATAGGTTCGATTTGGCAATAATGTTGAAGGGGAGGGATCTATGGAGGGTGTCTAAACAGATTGATCCAACACGATGTTTTAAGATGTGACAATCTATCACAGAATGTGTGACTTTATTGGAAGTGACGTCTTTTATTTGGTTTGCAGGATGAACAACTAGTGAATTTGTGAAAAGGATGTCAAGATATTGAATGGCATTGTCTTGAATGCAGAGAAGGAGAAATGGCTTAGTTGGGTAGGGTAATGATTTCTAGATGTGATGGAGGGGATGGCTCTGTGGGGGGGGGGTCTAATAAGATTGATCCAACATGATGTTTTAATATATGACAATATGTCACATAATGTGTGACTTTATTAGAAGTTACGTCCTTGGTTTGGTTTGGAGGATGAACAACTAGTGAATTTACAGTTTTGAGGCCGAGTGGGAGAAGGTCTTGGTCTAGTAAGAGGGTTCCAAGGATTAGTGTTGGAAATAGGGTTAGGGTTAGTAGAGTGATATAAAATAGGGTACCTTGGTAAAGAATGGTTAAAGGCTTAGTCAATACAAACTCTTTCAACCAAATCAATTTAAGAAAAAAAACAACCAATAATCCAAAACTAAATTTGAGAATAATTACCTAATATGGATATGGAATCTAGAGTTGGATGTGTAGTTGTGTGAAGACTTCCCTGTATTGTAGTACTAGGCTTGATGAAGTTATAACCACTCGCACATGATATTTTCTAGATAGAATAGGGGATAAAAATGTTATGTGATAGTGTCACACAATGGATTCCATGTATTGATGGACTTTGTCGTGCATTTGGAAGTAGAAGATTGAGTTAAATGTAGAATTATAAATTGACTTGTTCACTAAGTTTGAATGACTCCTTGTAGATATTTTATTGTAAAGATAAATATTTGAGCCTAGGAAAATCTAGAAGTGCAATGTGAGGCTACTAATCTAGGAATCTAAGGCTTCTCGATTCGTTTGTCCTCTATATTCTTGTAAAAGTGAGTGTTTATGTTTTTTATTAGGGATCCTATTAACAATTTCATGAGATCTGGATGTAATAGTGCTTGAGATGATTAAAGAAATGTCTAGGAAAAGGCTTGGTTTCGATTGGCTCGCGGGTGAAATGGATTTTGGGGGGGAATTTTCTTTCCTGCATATATTTTTTTTGGTCTTTTAGGGTTGTCTATGTGATTTGAACTTGGGTTGATTCTTTCATGTCATAAGTATACTATGGGGTGATTCTAATGTGAATATATGAAATGTGTATTTGTATATTCATAGAATTATATAGAATACACATTGATTTCAAATTACCTCCTTAATAATTTTGTACTTCAATTTGAAATATCTTCTAAAAAAAATCTATGAGCATTCACACCAATACCCAATGTAGTGTGGTTTTGAAACATGACACGATTAAGGTGAAAATAGATTTTTATAAGGTAGACACAATGATCGATCACAACATGTTTTGGATTTCAACTCCATGATCTAAGATATSYAATAGTTAGAAAGTGAAAAGGTGAAAATTGTATGTCACTTAAAATATGAAAGTGAATATAGGTGCAAATTGTATGTCACTTAAGTTATTTTGGTGGCATTGTGTGATGAGGATAGAGGTKCCCTAAATGTTGACCCATCCTATATGGTAGGGTTGAGGATGGGGTATAAAAAGAATATGAAGTTCATAAACTAGCTCACGGGATGTGATATTTCATTCACAACCATCGTCAATAATCAATTGGGATAGGTATTGTCTGATTTGGAAATTGTGATGGTAGAGAGAGGAGGACTTAGTGGTTGGGGAAGAGGTGGCCATTGACACAAGAGTTTTATAATGGTTGGAGGGGTTGTCTAAATCAAGGAGATCTATTTTTGGTGGTGAAGGTTTGGCTATGGTTGTAGCAAGTAAACATAAAGTCATGGGAATCTTGCAAGGAATTCAAATCCATGATATCATGTGTGAAGGTATGGTGAAAAACAAAAAAATTCAGGGTTATGTGGGGTGATGAAAAGGGGTCGAGTGCAAGGAAAAAACCAATAGGTTTAGTAGATTGGTAGAAAGGGTGTTAGCATAAATTCCACTTTTCCACAAACATAACACACTTAAGATCCTCATTAAGAGTGATGTTGGTAAATTAGAGCACAACATGTCATATATAATGTAGTAAACCACAATTAAATTTGATAGAATCACAACAGTGTTGGCATGGGTCTTATTGCATAATCTCTCATTAATATTTTGGCATGACTAAAACTTAATTACAATTAAAATCTCCCTTGAATAGTACATTGATAGGGTGGATCCAAAGATGACATAATACTCATGTGTTAACATCTAGATGGAATTTGACTTGGAGAAGGGGATCTCTAAAGTGATTCAACTCAACCTGGAAGGACCAATCTACATACAAATTATGAATTATAATAAATTTCAATCAAATTGCAATGATCCATGCCATGATTATGGAAACTGCACTAAGGATTGAAAAAATCACCAATCAACTCAAGATACTCCAATGAAACAAGCATAACAATTCCCTACTCCACCTAAAACTTCAAATCAAATAAAAGGACCTCACCTCCCAATATTAATATATATTTGCCCCTTGCATTAGCAAGAAAAAATTTAAATTTTTTGGAACTGCCCTCATGTCAAGAGAAAGCGGTGTCTCAAAAATTCCTTCTATAGATGCTTCTCCTCACAACTCACCATTGAAAGAGTTTGTGCCATTAACAAAGACCTCTTTCTCAAATTCATCCAAGGATGTAATCCACCAAGTCTTGGCATCTATACCAAATATTACTTAAAATCATTAGCTCATTAAGGTTTGAGTTCAGGTTCTCACTAGGAACAAATCCCAACCTACCTAAGAACAAGAGGTGGAAGATCAATTAAAACTACATCCCATTGATGTCTTCCATAAGATGTTTGCAGACATGTAGCCCCAATATCATTTTTTTTAAATACAAGATTATAATTATGACACCTACATAAGTGTATACTCATATACACACCTACATTGCTACCTAGACCCTCCTTTCAAGGAAAATCCACTCTCAGGCCCAATGATTACACCCCAATGATAGAGCTAGATAAATAATATAGAATTTTCAAGGGTGCAAAGACAATAAATGAGCATCATTGGAGATTGATCAATGTATTACAAGACTATGTTGTTAATAACTCACAAAGATTGATCATGTACATAATCACTTCATTGGCACAAATACCACATGATCATATAGAGTCTCACAAAGCAGAGAAATCCAGAAGGAAGAATAATTAAAAATTAGAGGCAAATCACTCTTGATTGTGTTCTCATAAGCCTTTGCAATTTAGATGATAGTAAAGAAAGAATTCCATGAAAATTGAGTTTTGAATCTCTCAACTACCACCAGTGTAATGAAGTTTGCATCATGGAATGTTGTATGAAATCTATGTGGGAACTAAGACAAGGAACATATTGTGAAGGTTGAATGTGAAATTGGTTAGGATGTGTGGACCATGGCTAGAGATGAAGCATAGTAGGAAACACATCACCCTAATGAGATGAAGTAATGATGATATAGTCTATATTTGGAAGAAATTACATCAAAACATCATTTTTTGAGTGTACAAGAGCTTTCTTATGGCCACCAAATTTGAGGAATTTTAATTTATGGAAAGGGAATTTGGAGTAGAGAACTAAAATTAGGGCACATGGGTTTTGTGAGGAAACCTAATTAATATAACCTAGAATAGTTGTTTTGTTTCCATAACAAAATTTTATCAACTTTATTTTCATTTCAAAAATTGCTAGACAACTTGCAATATTGGCAAAAAATTACCAATTTTATTGAAATCAATGATGATAAAATATTCTTGGAGAAAATTTTACACATCGCTTTTGTGAGGATGTAAATATTGTTAAACCTAGAATAGTTGGATTTATCTAGAAGAATTTTTTATGGGCATTAAGTGCATTTTACAAATCTAGGCAGGAAAGTTTTGAAGTGCCAAAAAAAGGCCTAAAGTGCCATTTGGGCCAACTTGTTTCTATTATCTAAAGGTGATGTTGGAGTGCTAGATTTCAAGATGTCATTATTCATATGAAGGAATACAATTTTCCACCTTTATTTATATAGTTCACATTAATATAAAACCATCTATGTGCATTTTAAAAGGATGACTTAGCTCATATGTGTGCTCTATTTTAGGGAAGATTTGAATTACATAGAAGATAGTGACAATTTTTGGCACATGGTAAAAGTGTTGAGATTGGTAAGTGATATTTCATTAGTGAATGAATGAACCCATTACATTTGGTATGAATTCAATGATATAATAAAAAATCCCTACAACCATTACATTCCATCAAACCATATTTCTATCAAGAATTTCATCAAACAATTAGCATGCACACTCAAGTGATAGGAGAAATAAGTCAAACCATATTTATCCTTTGTGTGTGCCCTCCTCCCATGCGCCCTCCTCTGTGTGTGCCCTCCTCTGGTGCACCCTCAAAACTGTAATGACTGGTTTTAAAATAACATCTAAAAATTCTACCAGATCCTACCAAATGTACAACAATTTATACCAGATTCATAAAAGAAGAATTATGCAAGTAAAATTAAAATTTATCAATGAGTAATGCATAAATTCGAATTGAAATCATCAATTGAGTACCTGCTTTCTTGATGCTAATTTCAGTTTCATTTTGCCTTCCCTGGCTGCTACCTTCTGGAGTCTAGTCCCTATTGCAAACACATGAAATAATTGCCCAAAACCTCTTGTCCACCGCCAACTAGAATGACCTAGCTCCGGGGATATCTGGATATCCTATCCCTCGGACAAACTTCTAGCAACTCGGTGCACATGCTCTATGGGGTCTCAACCAACAATCATGTGCCTCAATCGAGGCACCAATCTCCTGACCCCTCTAGGCTCTCTCCATAGCAAGAAAAGCTTGATCTCTAAGAATGCCTCCTCCCAACTCCTTTCCCCTCATTCCTCTTCACCGCCTTTCCTCCTTCCATTAAATTCCTTATTCCTACATTTAATTACCCTTATCCATTCATTAAATATATTATCCATGTGTTGAATACGTTATCCCTTGTGTGATACATAACTCAATTTAAACATTATATTATCAAATTCTTATTTATGCTTTATTAATTAATGAATTAATTATTAATCAAATTAATCATTAATCATGTGATATATAAGAGTTAATTATATAAATTAATCATAATCAAGAATACATAATTAATAATAAATAGTGGTTAAGGTTATTTTAATAAATAATTATAGTTTAGCTAATCTTTTAGGTTTACATTATTCAATTAATTAATTATTGTTATAATACAGAGGTGCCACCCACCCTTGAGAACTTCATCCAGTTAAAGATATATGGTACAAAGAACAAGAACATGGTTCACATTCATAACAAATGGCCCGGCATTATTAGTCGATGCGTCAAGTAAACTCATACATACTAGTGTATATGTACAAGAAATGTATGTGTAGCTGAGTACACATGAATTCTGCGTCTGGGGTATTAATAATCAAATTGTCATCCTTTGGTATTTTATGTATGCATCCAATCCGATTGACTAGAGACTGGTCTTTTATAAAAGACAACAACCAAATCAATTGTTTGAAATTCTTAAATTACAATTATTTGGTTCAAAATTTTTTATTTTAATCTCTTGTGGTTTAGTTACATAATATTGAATATTCATATACACATTTTTCTTCATCAAAATCCACCACATGTGAGGATCTCATATAGTCTCAGCTGTTCTACTCATCCTTCCTCCTAACCTACTTCCAACTCCATTCCTATCCGTCCTCACTTCAAGACTATCTTGGAGGCGTCCCTCTTGACCCTAACTCAAAATAGGGCGTAAGTGGAGTGTCACTATCTCGACCAAGATTCCCTAGCAGGAGGTCCTCATCACCATCTTGGGGGCGTGAGACCGACTGAATCCTCGAGGGACTTCGGGTTCGGAGGATGCAGGTGATCCACCTCCACCCTCTAATCAGATCTAGGGTCCACCCCTAGATGTCCCACCCTACAATGGAGGGATACTAGGTGGGAAATACCTCCACCCATCCAGACGGGGTCAACACCACATAATGGAACACACAGGAGCACAGTGTTGCTAGAAGTTTTGTCATTGTTTATTTGGGTTTGGGCAGTGTTAGTACCAAAATCATAGCATAATCATGCATTAGTCCACATATCATAGAAATGCATCCAAATCAATATAATTTCCCATATTATTCATACCATAATCTTTCTCAGTTAGTGGTCCATATCCACTTTATATCATTATCCCTTGGCTATTTCATAGCCCATATCTATGATTAGTCACATGACACAAACTCATACATTTCATGCATTATCATCATGTAATTGCATACTAACATCATTCACTTTGGTATCCTGTATGCCGATATGTTAACATCAAAATTTTCCAATTAAATAGATCTCATAATATCTCATAATTCAATTTCAACACCCATTCAAAAGATTATCATTTACTCAAACTAGGCTGCATCATATCTAGCATCCTAATAGAATTTAAACATTCCTTAATTTCTTCATTCTCACAATGGTAGTAAGCATCATATACATCATCATCGATAACATTTAATCATTAGTAAAGTTTACATTCCTGTGGTCGCATTACATGCATCATCATCAATAACACTTAATCATTCATAAAATTCACATACACTGATGAATCTGGCATCCTTATACATCATCATTAAGTAACATTTAAACATTCATAAAAGTTCATAAATTTTTTTAAAGTTTTAAGTGTATCACTTTATAGTTTTACTGTGACTAGAAATGAAGTATATAGTCCTCCGGTAGTCCTGGCTGTCTAAGTCAAAGATTGGTGTGCATACCACACACCCCACCTTGAGTATGTTCTCGAGGTGGTCAAAATAGTGAGGATAATCTCGCTGTAATGTCTCAGCATCTTCCCAAGTAGCAGATCACGGACTATACTTGTCCCATTTGGACTGTCTGCGTTCTTGGCGATGTCCGGTGCTACACTGGCTGCAGTGAAATCCCTGTAGCTTACGTCCTTAGGCATAAAATCTGTTACCATATGGCCCGGTGTGAGCCCCCTAGGAAATGTTCTCGGGGGCCTTTCCTACGAATCCAAAGCGATGCGGAAATGTCGATCTTGCACCCAGTCAAGTTCATATGTTCTTTCCAAATAGCAGTGCATTTTCCACGCCTCCATTCACGAGGCGACTTCCACATCCTCACCACGCAGCTCTTATCCTAGGGTTCAATCCATAGATGAAGCTACCTTATGGTTAATTAGCTATCCATATACGACACTTATTTGACCAGTTCCATAAACACGATCTCATATTCTTCTACCGTTTTGTTTCCCTTGTACTAAGGCATGGAATTCCCCAACCTGTTGTTCCTAAATGAGTACGGTAGATATTTCCTCCTGAACCTTTCCTTGAAAATTTCCCAAGACATTGTGTATGGGGAAAGGTGCAATTGTCTTTCCAAGTTACCCTGAATTGACGTTGTCCCTTAGCGAAAAATGCAGCGTCTTTGCTTTTGGGTTGGGTGCCTTGAACCTTAAGGCAAAACAAGCTGGTCGTACCTTCCAACCATGCTTCAGCGCATTCAACGCGACCTCCGGCAAAATTCAGAAGTTTGATCTTTTGCAACTCTCCGCGTGATGTCTTGGTGGAGGTCCTCCCCGAATCCCTTATTACGGATTACGGTTCGGGCGGTGGAGTTCCACTTCAGTCCACATACGTTGTGCCTAGGTCCTGGATTGATGGCTAGCAGTAATACTCAGAGACTATTCCGAGTGATGGTAGTGGGTGGTCTTTGGCGGTGCTTCGCATTGACTACCGCCTCGACTCCCTCGAGTCACGACCATCCTGTGTGCTGATCTGCATCGATCAGAAGTTGTGGGAATGAGTTCGGATGTTTAAATTGGTGTAAACTTTAGAAATAGGGTTGGTAAGTTTTCTTTTCTTGTCACAATGAGACATTACTCCGATAGAGTTGGCTAGGTTAGGGTTAGGTTTAAGCATCTAAGCCGTTTCCGACCCTATGAAAATAAATATTGGTTCCTTTGCCACAGCGTGGCTCATGGCTTTCGCGCCTTTCTACGCCCTTCCCTAGACTGCATCTCCCTAATGAATATGCCGCCTCCTTCCCGCTTGTTCTAGTCTAAGTCCTAATGACACCTTAACTAATAATAGTTAGGGTCGGCAGATTTTATTATTTTATTATGTGTTGCACAATGGAACTCCCCATGTGGGATCCTCCTTCATGGTACAACACTTGGTGTTGGTCGTTGGACTTTGATGTGTTATGTGTTTAATGTGCTTCATGGCCGATAGTTGATGGAATTAGTTTGGATATTGGGTTCTAAGTTCACCATATTTTATTATTATTTTAACAGGTATCAAAACTCCTTCTTAGATTTGGGATTTAAATCTTGGTTGATCTTCTCATTCATATATAGTAAGATTTATTTTTTGAAGAGAATTTGAAGTCTATAAGTGGTGTAGGAAAAGGAACACGAGCTTTGGTGACAAAGGTGCGCATTTATTAGTGGTAGATGCGAGTATTAGTATGTATTTCATTTTATCTGTCATTTGTCCATTGCATGATTTAGCCAGGAATTGATTATTTACTGCCCATTAAAGTAGTTAGTTATAAGTAGCTATTTATTTTGTCATGTGCTTAAATCATTCTTGATTTCTATACTTGATTGATTGTTGGAGGAAGGTTGTGTTTCTCATTTTATTCTTCTCCATACATTCATGTTTGCATTGGCGTATATAATTGATTGATTAGACCTTAATGTGGAGATTATTCCCTATCACACCATGGTCAACCATAACTAATCATGGTTACACATGATTAATTATATTCAACTATAGAACATAAAATGTCAACCATGGTCAGCATGGGTAGCAGTTAATCAACCATAGTCAGCTATGCTAACCAAAACAACCATGATCAATTATGATCAACCATAGTGAACATGATCATTTATGATTAGATATATTAAACCATGATTAATTATAGTTAAATAGATTCATACGTAATCAACTTATCAAAGATTATCAATTATAATTAACATCAACAACCAAAATCTATCATAAACATGTTTAAATATACTTAGCATAAGACTTAAAATATTTATCATATAATTACTTTTATATAATTAATCATATATAATTACTTTATAATATACCATTTAAAATTAACTATATTTAATTAGCATTTAACTTTATATATTATTATATTAGTATTTATAAAAATTATCATTAAAAAAAAACCTTATATTAAAATTAGTATTTTTTTTTAAACTACATATTAAAAATATATAAAAAAATAAAATATATATATAAAAATATAAAAATAAAAAGAATATAACATTAAACAAATATATAATGCTCAAATCTGGTAACAAATGTTCAATATGGTGATAACAAATAACAAATGTTCAATAAAATATTAAATAATATGAAATTAAACAATTAATATAACATCAAACAAAATATAAACGCTAATTATCTGCGGTAATTGCATGAAATAAATTAAACAAAATTGAATGAAATGGAAGCCCGGCGTGGCGAATAAGTTGGCCGTGGGCTCATGTAGCCCGCGTGTCCTTCACCTTTATTTCTGAGGTCACTTCCTTAAGCCCTAACTCTCCATTTTGCCTCCTCATTTGCTGTGGTCACCTATGCGGGGAGGCGTGAGGGAGCATGGTCGTCGTGGCTTCTTCTCATGGCTTCTCCTCCTCACAGTTTGGGTACTGGTTAATTGATGCATACTTGGGTTCCTACGTTATTGGGTTAGGTCCTTCCTGAGCTTGTGCATGGGCTACCTCCTCATAGTTGGTTGTGTTTTTCCATCGCTAGACGTTTCGTCTGAGAATGGATGGGTCGATATTTTTGCGATAGTTGCTATTTTTTTCGTTGTTATTCTCTTTATTTGTCGGTTGAATTAGTTTTCTGCGTCTTTATATGAGGACATGGCCCTAATCAGAGTCATAAACAAGTGCTAACTATAGCATTCCGTCTGCCACTTGGGGCCAATAGCAAAGCCATGGCGATTGCTGAACAGCGTGTGCACTGTTGAATATGGTTATACGGATGGTTAGTAGCGTGTAGGTCTCATAGAATAGGTCGATGAAAATAGCACAAGCTCCTTTTTCCTTTACCTGATATGCCCTCTCCGTAGTGACTTCATCATTCTCTTTCTCCATCTAAGGTATGGTAGTGTGTACCTCCAATCTATAATAATTATGTAGAGTCTCATGGGAGATTCGAGGTGAGGGTGGGGACCACGGGGCCTGGCAGTATAGAGAGGGCCGGAATCGTGGAGTCGACAATCTCCAGCCAATGGGTTTTCTTAAGCCAACACTAACAGAGCTTACATTCTGACTTCCGGCCACTAATATCAGGTGAAACCCTCCTTAAAAATCCGAAATACAAATATTCGCTTGAGGTTTTCTCCAAATTGTCATTCTCAGTCGGTGGGTTTTGGAGTGGTTACAACATTTTGCCGACGAACATGTCGAAATTGGGGAAGAGAAAGGAGGAGTACGATAGGGATGATTAGATGGCGATGGCGAGTCTCATGAAGAGAAAACCAAGAAAATTTGTCTGGATGACACCCGATTTAATCCTTGAGATTTCTTGAGAGATATCGAGGACTATGAAGTTTCGTAAGAATGTGTGAAAGGAAATATTTTGTGGATATTCATGAGTTTTATATAAAGGACGGGAAGCAGTTGCCTGGCAAGAAAGGTTCGTCTCTGTACATTACGACATTTACATACATCTTTCTATTATTTTGAATTTATGGGTATTGATTCAATTAGGGTTTGGATTCCATCTCTGGTAATGACAAGTTTGTGCACGATGAATGAACATTGTGGCAATTTACTGTATGAAAGTAATTTTAAATGGATAATGGGACTCTAATATCACAATAATGTTGGCTTTGGCTTGTGTGTTTACTTTTTTGGTTTATGGAATTTGGGTAGTGCTAGCAGCAGCGCTTGTGTGTTGAAATTTTGTTGGTTCATCATGGTTTTGTTGTAGGTGTTGTAGGCTGCAAAATGTCGAGCCATTCTCTTTCTGCTATACTTTATTTCTGTGATGAATGTGGACTTGAAGAGGTGCCAGTATTGTTGAGCTTTATACTTGTCTGTATATCACATGGCATTTGCACAGGATATGTCCAGTGAGGGAGTTTATTATGGAAGGTGTTAAAAGTAATGTTTAAAATGATTCAACCTTCCAGAAAAGTCATGAGCTAGTTTCATTAATATATTTTAATAATTCATGATAAGGTATGGTGTGTGAACAAGTTGTTGATTCTTGGTTCTGAGCCCGAGGCTTGGGAATTGGAGTTTGGTGTTTCTGCGTTGTCTCTTGGATGCTACAGCTTGCACCTATGGTTCTTGTCTCTCAGGTAGCTCGGTCTCTATTGACTTGTGTTGAATTGCAGGTGCTAGAAGAGGAAGTGGATAATAAAGTTAGTACAAAGATTTTATTGCAGCCCCATGTGAAGAAGTTTTAGATCTTGAAGAAGACAATGGTTTGGTAAGTTATGAGTATTCTTCAGTTTTTTTTTGAATTGATGATGTACATGCTTATGATTTGGAAAGGGATATTTTTGAAGACAAATCCTTAAAAGATAAGAAATGTTCAAATATGTTTAAAGGCGACCAAGAGTATGAGGAAAGTGCATATTTTGACCAACGGACAACCATAGATATTGGATGTATATTCAAAATTTCATAGCTATTTTACAGTCATTTTTTATTTGTATGTGTATGTTTTTTTTAGCGTTTAGAGCATTTGAGGTAAAAGAAGAGAATTTTTCCAGCCAACATCATATTCAAATTTTGGTATATTTGCATGTGAAATTTCAGTTGGAATTTATGTTTTAGGTGACATTGCATAGAAGTAGCTTACAAGATAGCTGCTTTGAATACTGAATCATATTAACATCCTCTAAAAATTTGAACTTGGCCCATATGTTTTAGGTGACATTGCATAGAAGTAGCTTACAGGATAGTTTCTTTGAAAACTGAATCATAGTAGGTGAGTTTTTGGCCCTTAAGGCCCAAAATTTTATTCTCCATAATGGGATTTACTATAACTAAACCCATTATTTAGGCACTTGGTTCCAGATTTTGAACCAGACCTCTACGATTAAATGTAGTGACTGGTTTTAAAATAACGTCTAAAATTTTTACCAGATCCTACCAAATGTACAACAATTTTTATCAGATTCATAAAAGAAGAATTATGCAAATAAAATTAAAATTTATCAATGAATAATAAATTCAGAATTGAGTGATACCTTAACTGCTTGATGCTAATTTTAGTTGTCATTTGCCTTCCTGGCATACACGCTACTACAGTCAGTCATTGCCAAACACATAAAATAACCCAAAACCTCTTGTCCACCCTGCCAACAGGAAAACGACCTAGCTCGAGGATATCTACAGATATCCACGGCCCTCCGAGACCAAAAATTCTAGCAACTCGGTGTCTGTCTGATCAATATGTCACAAACAACAAATCATGTGCCTCAATCTGAGCACACAAATCTCATAGCCCCTCTCGGCTCTCTCCCCATAGCAAGAAAATAGTCTCCCATGGAATGCCTCCTCCCAACTCCTTCCCCCCCTCTTATTCCTCCTTCCTGCCTTTCCTCCTTCCATTAAATTCCTTATCCCTACAATTAATTACCCTTATCCATTCATTAAATATATTATCCATGTATTGAATACGTTATCCCCATTGGGATACGTAACTCAATTAAACATTATATTTTATTATCCAATTCTTATTTAATGCTTTATTAATTAATAGATTAATTATTAATCAAATTAATCATTAACCATGTTGATTAAAGAGTTAATTATACTTAAATTAGATTAAAGAGTTAATTATACTTAAATTAATCATAATCAAGAATAACTAATTAATAATAAATAATTAGTTAAGGTTATTTTAATAAATAATTATAGTTTAGATAATCTTTTAGGTTTACATTATTCAATTAATTATAATTTATAATCAAGGGTCGTTACAAAAACCGTGTTCCCTCCTCCGGCCATGTTCCCTCCTCTGGTGCGCCCTCAAATCCGTGTACCCTCCTCCGACTGTGTTCCATCCTCTGGTGCGCCCCCCTCCCATGTGACCTCCTCTGGTGTGCCCTCCTCCCATGTGCCATCCTTCTTTGTGCGCCCTCCTTCTCCCGTGCTCCTCTCTACCCTCCTTCTCCTGTTCTCCTCTCCACTCCTGTGCAGCTAGCCCTCCTCTCGTGCTACTCTCTACTTTCTCCCGTGATACTCTCCACTTTGCGTGCATCTATGAGGTGTGCGATAGTGTTGAGTTTGATTTTATTGTGTGTGCATTGTTATGTTTTATATATATATATATAATATATATAATATATAATCCAATTCTCATAGCCCCCGAGACATTTAATCCCAGCAACAGGTGAGTGTGGAGGTCTATAAGGGGTCAAGTTCCCCGACAAAACTGAGAGTCTCGAAACCCCTATATTTAGGGAGGGAGTGACTAGCAGAGGTGAGAAGACCGTCGAGGAGGAGGAGAAGGGGCATTCAAGGGAGGCCATACTGACTCCGATAAAAGACTCCCCACCCGTAGAAAAATAAGTAGACTTAGAAATAAAAGATGGAGCGAGGGACACCGAAGTAGAAAGAGAAGTAACCAAGGAAGACATACCCAATAAAGTGTGTTCTCGTAGGAGGAGGTAGTACAAGGAAGGTGAGGAGAGAGGTCCTGCAACCGAGTTTCCTATCCACCCCAAGCCCTACAAGAATCCATTGTCCGACCCTAATCCTGATGAGCGAGAATCTCCCATGTTCATCTAAGCCTGACTGTTGTGTTCCCCCACGCCCTATTGAGAACCCCATTTCTTGTGCGGGGAAGAGGTGGAGGTGCTCGTCCCTCTCTTTTGTCATTCTTTTCCCTTGGATATGAGTGTACAGTTGGCCACTTTGTGCCCATAGACGTGGCATCTATGACACCATAATGGAATACCCTCATAGTCCAGGGTTTGTACGAAATCCCCAATGGATGATTCAATGAGCAGCTCCTGGTTACTCCCACTACTCCTAGTTCTTCATACATGCACATGTTACTCCCACTGCATCATCATCCTCCCGATTCAAGTTCCAAATATTCTAGCAAACTTGGTTTCTTACTTGGATTTTCTTATCAATATTAAGTTTTCCATTCATTTAATTTGAAGGAGACAAGCAAGTCAAAGTGATGGTTCAACCTGTAGCACTTATAATGATTAAAGTTAATAATTCATAATCCCTACTATTTGTTACCCTTACCCATATAACATTTAACCCTTATAACACCTAGCACGTAACTCCTATAACATGTAACCCCTAACCCTTGTAAAACCTATAACCCCTAATCCTTAAAATGATTAGACCTTATAAAGTTAAACCACTAACTCTTATAAATTATAAGATTCTAACTTCCATAACATTATAATCCTTAACCATTATAACATCGACCCCACCTAATTCCCAACACCTATAAAATCTATAGAAATTTATCTCTATTATCCCTTACATCTCCAACCCCTATCACACCCAACCCATGTAATATTAGGAAACCTTAACCCTAGTGACTATTAACCCATATAACCCTTAACCTATAACCTATGAACTTATAAGACTTAACCCCTATCATGATTATCCCTTAACTCTTATAATCATTATTGCATGTAATCATTATAACACATAATGGATTTAACTACTATTAGGCCCACTCAGGTTGTACTCCTATGACCATTAACAAGTATACCCACTATAACCATTAAAACCTATAGCTCCTAACCCATATAATGAACATTTATCATAATCACTATCAACACTAACAAATTTAATTCCTAACCTCTATAATTCCTAATCTCTATTAGTATGTACATGTTTCTAAAGTGTGTGCATGCTCTATAATGCATGTGATTTATTTGTGCTTTATTTGAAATTATTTTTTTGGGCTCCTCACCTCACCAAATCGTTTTCATACTTAGTTTCTTGGGATTTAGATTACTTGGTTTCTTGGGATTTAGATTACTTGGTTTCTTGGGATTTAGATTCTACATAGGCCTTAATGGTTTGGTCATCATTGTATGGGTCTAGTCTAACCCTCCCATACTTCCATTGTCTTCCCCATTCACATTAATTATTATATAGGATTGTTGTTTGATTGTGGAATTGATTGTGTGAGTCATGTTTGAGTTTGGAAATCCTCCCATACTGTCATTATATGTATCTAATCTAACCATGTTAAATTTTAGTCCATACAAGCACAAATTGAAAAACTTTCAACGTTGGCCCCATCCACATGTTAGTTATAAGCGAGATCAAGTACATGAGCAAGCACACCTTATTGTTGGATTTTGATAGAATAACCAAAGAATATTTGATTGTCGAATTGTTTGTTTGACCCATGGTTGAGTCTAGGAACCCTTATGTTTATCCTCTTTTTATGATGGATACTGCTCTCTATTAGGCTTTGCAGTTGCATGTTGGACAACCTTTTCAATATTGATATTTGTAACTAAAGGAGGTAACTTGATCCTAATGCATGCCATAGAAAACCAATAAAGCCTCATGATCCCAATGCCCATATGCCTCCAACCTTGTGATATAATGATCATTGGGTGACAACTGTCAGTGAAGGAAGAAAATTAAGAAGGTGCATGTGTTTTCCCATTCCATGTCAACAACAACACATCCATTCATTGGGAACAAATTGATGAATCCACTAAATTAGGGTTTATGGTTTACATGATGAATTGTTGATGGAAGAAAGTGGGCGTGTGAGTCAAATTTGAGTCCAGAAACCCTCCCATATTGTTAAGGCATGTGAATAGTCTATCCACTTCAAATTTCAATTCATTGAGAAACAATTTCAACAAATTTCAATGTTGGCCCCATTCACAGGTCATTGTTGCCCGTGTCTAGTCCTAGTACAATTTCCTTGTAAAATTTGTATAATATATTTGGAGAATGATAATTTTGAAGGTGGTAGGCCTATTCCTACACACCATGACGATATCACCTCTCATTGACAGTTAGTGTATTGATCCCTTTTAGTTTTGGGTTGTTAGTTTTTTCAATTGCACGCACCTTTCAATCTAGTCAAAGTTCAATTAATGTCTTGTGTTACTGTATGGTTATAAAGCCTCATGATCCCAATCCCCATATGCCTCCAACCTTGTGATATAATGATCATTGGGTGACAACTGTCTTGAAGGGTGACGACTAAGACTAGGGGAAACTTTCAATTCACGACCAGGAATGACCAGGCCCACATCAAGTAAAGGAAGAAAATTAAGAAGGTACATGTGTTGTCCCATTCCATTTCAACAACAATGCATCCATTCACTGGGAACAAATTGATGACTCCACTAAATTAGGGTTTATGGTTTACATGATGAATTGATGATGGAATAAAGTGGGCATGTGAGTCAAATTTGAGTCCAAAAACCCTCCCATATCATTAAGGCATGTGAATAGTCTATCCAGGTCAAATTTCTATGCATTTAGAAACAATTTCAACAAATTTCAGCGTTGGCCCCATTCACAGGTCATTGTTTCTCGTGTCTAGTCCTAGTACAATTTCCTTGTAAAATTTGTATAAGATATTTGGAGAATGATAATTTTGAAGGTGCTAGGCCTATTCCTACACACCACGGAGAGATCACCTCTCATTGGCAGTCAGTGTATTGATCCCTTTTAGTTTTGGGTTGTTAGTTTTTTCAATTGCACGCACCTTTCAATCTAGTCAAAGTTCAATTAGTGTCTCTTGTTACTGTAGGGTTATAAATCCTCATGATCCCAATGCCCATATGCCTCCAACCTTGTGATATAATGATCATTGGGTGACAACTATCATGAAGGGTGACGACTATGACTAGGGGCAAATTTCAATTCAAGACCAGGAATGACTAAGCCCACATCAAGTGAAGGAAGAAAATTAAGAAGGTACATGTGTTGTCCCATTCCATGTCAACAACAACACATCCATTCAATGGGAACAAATCAATGACTCCACTAAATTATGGTTTATGGTTTACATGATGAATTGATGATGGAAGAAAGTGGGCATGCGAGTCAAATTTGAGTCCAGAAACCCTCCCATATTGTTAAGGAATGCAAATAGTCTATCCATGTCAAAGTTCAATGTATTCAAAAACAGTTTCAACAAATTTCAACGTTGGCCCCATTCCCAGGTCATTGTTGCTTGTGTCTAGTCCTAGTACAATTTCCTTGTAAAATTTGTATAAGATATAATTTGGAGAATAATAATTTTGAAGGTGCTAGGCCTATTCCTACATACCACGGTGATATCACCTCTCATTGACAGTCAGTGTATTGATCCCTTTTAGTTTTGGGTTGTTATTTTTTTTCGATTTCACACACCTTTCAATCTAGTCAAAGTTCAATTAATGTCTCTGGTTACTATAGGGTTATAAATCCTCATGATCCCAATGCCCATGTGCCTCCAACTTTGTGATATAATTATTATTGGGTGACAACTATCATGAAGGGTGACGACTAAGACTAGGGGAAACTTTCAATTCAAGACCAGGAATGACCAAGCCCACATACCTACATCGTTGGTATTATTAGGCATAGTCGCGTAGAGTTCCTCTTAGTTTCGAGAATATTTCATTCTCTACTAAACAGGGGAAACCGTGTGAAGGTGGAAGATCTAATTATTCCCCCCACCCCCTCACATAATTCTCAATTTCCCCATATTACCTAATTTGAAATTCTAAATAACATGTATCATATACTATATTATACAAAATAAAAACATATAAAAGATATAAACACATACCTCTTATTTTCAACAATTAAATATCAACCATCTTCTTCTTCATCCAACTCGACATCTGTATCAGGATCTGGTTCAGAATCGATATTGGTGAAAGGATCATTTCTATCAACATCATCATCAATGTCATTTTTGCTACTATAGTTATCAATATCGTCAATGAGATCGTCGTCTCCTACATTTGGATGATCAACTTCTTCAACTTCTTTGTCTAACACATTGACTACATGAGCCACCTACTCCTAATATGCATAATCATGATCTTGTTCCTCTTTATTATCTTCATCCTCGGCTACATGATTATACTTTATTGGTCTTCCTCTTGGATCATATCTAACAACGTATGACCAACCTGCTTTACCAGGTACCTCTGAGTAAAATACTTTCTCACATTGACTTGGAAGAACATAAGGCTCTATACTTGGTTCAAATTCCCTTGTATTAACCATGGTAAATACATTATCATGCTCAATAACAGTTCTTTCAGGATCACGTTCATGCATCTGTAGCCTGTACCATTTAACCTCAAACAAAACTATTTTAAAGGAATTAAAATCACACTCAATTATATCCTCCAAATGGCCATAATACCTATTCTTAGTTTCTTACGAATTTCTTTCACTTCTAGAGGAACTGTTGGTGACCTTAAACACTGCAGTTATTCCACAATCCAAGGTTTTCATCTTATCATCCAACATTTTGATATGAAATTTACGACCATTACACCACATAGCCTTGTGATGTTTCAACTGTAACATGGACAAAAAGTAAAAAATACATTGCCAATTAATAATCCTCATATAGGAATTACTAAATATATATTTCAAAAATTAAACAAACCAAATACATTGAAAAATTAGGAAAAAAGTAGGAAAATGTGGGTAAAAAATTTAACTTGCTTGTCTATATTTTAAAACAAAGG
>SNQJ01S0111139.1:13306-28869 GCA_010110895.2 Picea sitchensis | reverse complement strand
GTTATAGTGTGTATAATAATGATCATTGCTATATCTATATAAACCCTCTTCAACTTCTTTTTGAAGTTCTAATAGATCTTCTTCTATTATTTTCATGGGATAACTACCATCAAACTTCACACAAATTGTTTCTATATCTTCTTCTTCACTTGAGTAGAAACATTCAACATCATCACATTTTGAATCATTGCAATCAAGAGTCTTTGGAAATTTTTTACCTTCATTTGAATTACTTTCAAGATCTTCCTTTTTGCTAACATCATCACATGATTCTTTGCTTTCCTTTGTGCTACCATTATCACTTGATTATTTGTCTTCATTTGAAATTTTTTTAAGATCACATTTAGAAATAATGAATTCAAGAGTCTTTAGAGATTCTTTACCTTTAATGATATTGATGGAGTGGTCTTCATCATCTTCTTCCTTGTTTTGATATGTCTCCTCTAGATTTAGCCATAGATCCTAGGTAGAAGTGCATTGTACCATGCTCTCTTTTATAGGGTTTGAGAGTCCACTAAGAATGGTCTTGAGAACCAATGCATCATTCTTCTTTCCTTCCCTTTGAGACGCAAACTTTGACTTGTTCTTCAACAGAACTGATCCACCAATGGTTTCCTTCCAAATAGATTATCCCATTATCTTCAAATACACTCTCATCTCTATTCTCCAAGTAGAATAGTTTTCCTCATCAAGGATTGGTATTTCATCATCCATTTGTGTGTCTATGGATCTCCTTCAAGCTTGCTAAGGATTGTAGTGAAGGCCCGCTCTGAAACCAATTTATCATTCTCTTCTGTCTCTCACTATCCAAACTGACCACCAGCCAGTCACAACACATCCAAGATCTCCAATAGTCTACTCATGCTCCACAACCAATCAATATGAATGCTATCCCAATCATGTATAAACAACTAGTATACCATAGCAATCATGTCACCACTGAATCACAAGAGTATTGTTCATTCCATCAACCAACATAGACCACATCACAGTAGCCATACCAAGAATTCCCTAAGAATTCACAACACAACAAGCTATACTATCCATCAAGATAATAATGTAATCATACCAGTGTCTTAGTGACAGATCTGAGCCCATAGAATGCAGATTTGGAACCTGCTTCAGTCTTCAATAGCTTGTCATCAGCTTAACCACAAATCTCCATGATTTTATCCACTGTATGCTCCATGTACACAGACATCCTGTGTATTGTACGCACCTTGTACATAGACAACTCACATATACGCACCCTATACACAGACAACCTACGTACGCACCAGAAAATAGGGTTTTTCTATAATTCCGAGAATTTCACCGTCATGATCTCAGACTTGCTGAAACTTCAATGCGTCCATGAGATCATCCCGATCTCCTCTCTCAGAATATATCTTCAATCATGCTCAAGAGATCCACACCAAAAATGCTCTCACAAGAAGCTCTCCATCAATACTCCAAAAGATATTCTCACAAGAAGCTCTCCATTGATCCACAAAAAGGATGATTTGCAAGAGTCCATAGCTATATTATTTTTACTTTACTCCTCTAGGTCACTTAACCCATTTTCCTTATTTTAGGGTTAACCACTTTCCATAAATAGAAAGTTCTCCATTACTTTTTCATTTAAATATTCCTTCTTGATTTTGTCATCTCACTTTATCATTTAAATAATCTTTCTTGATTTTGTCACTTCTCTTTATTATTTAAATAATCCACCTCGACTTTGTCACTTTACTTTATCATTTAAATAATGATTTCTTCTTTTCAAGCACATAGAATTCTTTGACCTTGTGGGCTTCAAGCCAACATGTGAGGGTCCTCCAACTTCGTAAGGCCATAACTCTCAAACCGTGAGGAGTTATGTGACGTTCCACATACCACCAGAAATGGTATGAAAAGAACTATCCATCTAGGATAGTTTCACCAACAACTCCATTAATCTTCATCTCATTATTCCACATACAAGCATGGGTCCTCCAACCATTCTTCTAGGATAACTCAACCCGCAAAGCGTCTTCCCGTGAGGGCTTTCACCATAAGGGGACCACTTTGGAGTTCATCCATTTGTGAACCTTATCAACCATGCTAAGACTATAATGATTCATCTTTGCATCAATCCACCACTGCATCATTCTACCAGAAGAAAATTCATTATTTGGACCATATCATTTTAGAGGAAGGGATAGAAGTAGATCCAAAAAAGATAAGGGCCATTGAAGGATGGCCAACACCAAGGAATGTCTCAGAGGTGAGATCATTCATGGGCCTTCTAGTTTACTATAGGAGATTCATTGAATGATTCTCAAATATTGCACACCCAGTCACTTCCTTGTAGAACAAGGGTGTGAAGTTTCAGTGGACATCCGATTGTGAGAGAAGTTTCCAACACTTGAAGTATTTATTGACAAATGCTCCAATATTAAGAATTGTTGATCCAAATGAAGACTTCATTGTATGCATTGATGCATTTAAAGGGGGACATGGGGGATTTCTTAGTCAGAATGGGCATGTGGTATGTTATGAATCAGGGAAATTAAAGGAGCATGAAAAACACTATGCTACTTATGATTTGGAATCGGTAGCCATAGTGCATGCCTTGAAGATGTGGAAGCACTACCTCATGGTAAAAATATTTGAGTTGAGGACAGATCATAGTGTTCTGAAACATTTATTTGTACAACTAACTCTAATTGCCAGGAAAAGTAGGTGGTTGGAATTCCTCAGGGAGTATGACTTTGATATAAATCATATAAAGGGTGAAGAGAAAAAAGTAGTGGATGCACTCAGCAGAAGAGTGCATGAGATGCATGCTACAACCATTAGCATATATAGATCAGATTTGAAAGATAGAATTTCAAAGGCTGCAAAATCATACCTACGGTATATGGAAATAAAGACAAAATTACAACAAGATAATTTAGAGTAGAAAATTGAAGTGTGCACATTTTATAATGTATCGCACACATGTGTAAGTGTGTGAGGATTGCTCACTAAAGGGAGGGTGCACACCATCCTGAGTTTGTGTACAATGGAGTAAGTGTGTGGTTTTGGGGCCAAAATGCCTTTGTGTATATGCATTTTGAGGCCATAGTGTTTGTGCGGTTATTAGGATGGAGAGCCAGATGTTAAATGTCTAGTGAGCCATCATTGTAATATGTAATCACATGCAAATATTAATGAAAACACATCATTGTTGCAGAACAACCATGTAAAAGAGTATGGGGGGATAAACTCTACTAAATAGGGAAAGGGGCTAATATTTAAGGATAATGGGCTAAGCTATAGGGGCTTAAGCCCAAAGGAATATTATATTAATAATTCCTTAAAGTATAAAGTATGGATAATTATTTTATCCTAAGCTCTAAAGATGGGGAAAAGTGGGCCCAAGGTAGTTCTCAACATAACAAGTCTCAAGTTGGGAACATGCATACATATAGTTTGGACTTAGTTCATTTTCCTTTCATGTTATCATCATTCATTCACTCACTCAGTTGTTATTGGTACCCTGTTGTTACTATACCCATACATGTACATGTACCTTGGTTAGCTTTGGAGTTGGACTAAAGAAGCAGGTTGTCATGCCCGTAGGAGATTGAAGAGGCGGGTTGTTAGGCCTATGAGAAAATCTCTCCAAGTGAGAGAATTATTGGGAATTGATTCCCTAGGTGCCAAACTACAGCTACAAGGATCTGAGACTTCCTCTCCATCCTGTTGTTGAAACCTCGGAAAGGAAGTGGTGTATCCAAGGGACTGTTGAGCAGAGAAGGGGCACACTTCCTGGGGTGAGACAGGCATGTGGGGAATGTGGGACTGTATGTTGTTAGTTTGTGTTGGCGCATGTGACTGACTTTTCCTGTTGTCTGAGATTCCTTAGTCTAGTTAGGAATCATTTACCCAGGTGGAGTTTAGTCCCAGCTCGGGGGTGACCCACTGTTGAGAGTTATGAGCAGTTTGGTCTAAGGCTGGGAGGAACGTGGAAGGTCTGCACACAGTTGGTGTTCTTTTAAATCAAAGATAAGTGTCAATTGTGTGTTAATTCATACGTTGTGTTAATATTTATGCATTTGTTTTCATGGTTTTTTCTCGTGTATGTTGCATGCATATTTATGTTATTATTTTGTATAAATCTGTGCATTTGTGGAATGTTTTTATGATTTAAATTAGTATCAGAGTTTGAAATTTTAAGTGGCATAGCCCAATAGGTGGTTGGGAATGTTATAGTTGCACCCATGAGTTGAACGTAGTGTCTAACTTATGAGTCTTTTATCACCTCGGTTTGATATGAGATTAGTTAGACCTTTACCTAAGTCTCTCAAACAAAAAGACCCAATAAATCTATTTATTATTTTTCAATAGTAGTTTTAACTACTAACTATATCATAAACTATTTAGAGAATAAATAGAAAAGAAAAGGCATCAGAGCATATGTATACCAAAACTTCACCAAACATATGTATAATTTTGATTTAATTTCATCTGAGTTAAAGTCTTCAAGGGCTTCACAAAGCTTGTGACAATAGGAATACTCTCCATGAAGTCCTTCTGTAAGTGAAATTCTAACTATCCTATCACTAAGGTATACAAATTTCAACAATTATTGTTTGATGTAATTTTGTGGTGTTGATCAATTAATATGTGTAGACTGTTTATTCCATTGAATGGCTAATGACGCATATCTCTTCTAAAATATGATTCTACTTTCTCAAGATTTCATTTGTCTCTCTCAAAATTGTTCCATAACATTAATAACATTAAGATAGATCTAAGTAGATGCACCAATATCTTTAAATTTTGAATATTGTTTGAGAAAAATTGTTGATCTGAATTGACTATAATTTTGATGAAAATCTAATTGATTTTGAGTAGAAATAAAAGAAAATTTGATCCATATCTCCATTGTTTATCTTAATTCACTTAGATCTTATTTCTTTCATACATCTTTTCAGTTTTATTTTGTATACAAAATAAAAATCAAATTAATCAAGCATTAAAACAAAAAAATTCTATTAAGTTCATTTGATCATTTTTCTTTTTAAGTTACAAATTTATAGAAAAACAAAATAAAAATAGTTTATACACATATTAAAAATAAAATTAATTTAAGTGACCTTTCATTTTAATTGTTTACTTTCCTCCTCTTTATTTGTTTTACATAAAAATAAGCATAAATATAAAATTTTAAAAATGATTGAAATAATAATAAGCCAGGAGAAGGATTCCCTTAAAAGGGATACTCATTCAATATGAAGAATTGAGTTCTTAATCATGCTCTATTCTTCTCTCTTAGGAATCAATGTAAGTATTATTCATAAGGAAATTTTTGAATTCTAGGTTTCTTCTCTCTTAGGAATTAATGTAAGTATTATTCATAAGGAAATTTTTGAATTCTAGGTTTTAGGGATTTATAAATAGTTGAGGGAGGTTTCCAATTCCACTTGTCAAGTAGGGATCTATAAATAGCTGAGAGATGTTCCCAATTCCACTTATTAAGTAGGAATCAAAGTAAGTATTATTCATAAGAAAAATTTTGAATTCTAGGTTCCAGGGATCTATAAATATAGCCTGGGGATGTTTCCAATTCCACTTATCAAGTCTCACAAGCACATTTGAGATGTTCACTACTTGAATTACTAATCTAAGCATCAACAAGTAGGATAGTGTATCCCTTTGGTTGTAGAGTTTCATTCTACTTAGATTATTGGTTGGGTTGAATTTCTTTGTTTTTTTAGTGAATGGAAGGTAATAAGGTATTATCCAATAAAATAAATCCTAGTAAACTTTCTTGTAGCATGACAATGCACTAATTTGTGCAACCCTACCCTTGTAGAGTAAATACAAGTGCAAAAGATCTAAAAAGAATGGCACATTTACCATAGATCATAGAGTTTTGGAGTATAAATCCCTTGAAATTTGAGCAAGCAAGGATCCACCACACCCAATCAACTCGCATAGCAGAGACAAGAAGTCGCATCACAAGGTGAGGTAGGAACATAGGCACCAATGGTCTCCTTCTCAAGCATATGACAACAAATTCCTAACTCAGGCGCTAGCCATTTTAGAGACTTAGAAGCCCCTCAATCGAGCCAATGATAATTGGGCACACCATGTGGTCGTTGTTGATCCTCTTATTAATGTTTGGGGTCCAACCCAAATGACCATAATGAGCCCTTGTCGATTTCTAGCTTAGTTATGTAGTTTTTTGTTTAGCGATCAAGACCTATGATTCCTATGATTGTTGTTTCTTTTGGTTACGCATAATAATTGTTAAGATTTGAAATTTTATTTTCAATTTTTCTTAATAATTTATTTATCTTAAATTTTAGTTATTTCATKGAACTTCATAATATTTTAATATATAAATTTTAGATGCAAACGAGTAAAAACCAAATAGTTTAATGAAAATAAACATGCCTAACCAAATTTAAAAATTAATAAATCATGCCATCCTTTTCATAATATTTTAATATATTAAATTTTAGATGCAAACGAGTAAAAACCAAATAGTTTAAGTAATGAAAATAAACGTGCCTAACCAAATTTAAAAATTAATAAATCATGGCATCCTTTTATCGTATTTGTATAAGAAACATGTCAAAAATGAATTATGAAATATTTATGAACTTACAAAACTATCATGCCATAATAACATAATGGTCATGAACACGAATTTATTAATGATAAAAATGTAAAATCCATTTATCCATGGATTTTGGCAATCACAAAATCCATTGATTTGAATAATAAAAAAAGTATTGATGATCAAGTTGCTTCTATCATGCTAATAATGCAAATTTTTTTAAGATTCATGTTCACATATTTCAAACACATTTGATGTAGGGATTTAGGGATTTACGAGGGTTATAATTTTTTATTCAATTATTTGTTTGGGTTGAAATTTTATAGGGAGTTGTGTCTTGAAATCTCACTACTGTGTCGATTTGATCCTTTAGATTATACATCGTTTCGACACTTTTTCAGGGTCAAATTCCTTCATATAAGACCTCAAATTGGGGTTTTAGTGTTTTTATGAGAATTTTTAAATTAGTAATTATCAGTTATCTCTTAGTTTATTCACCTAATCAGAAAAGCAAGTTGACAAATAATGTCGTTCTAGTTAGCTTTTAGTTATTGGTCAGTTTTAGAGTCATGCGAGAATTTTCTAAAATTAGTTGTTTTTTCTAAAATTAGTTGTTTTTCTTAAATTAATTGTTTTCGAAAATCTCATATAATTGTTATAAGGGGTTGAACTTCCATTATAATAGTTAGAATGGAAAATAAATAAAGAGAGTTATTTTTCATTCCCGTGTGTTTGCATGGTCTTTAGATCTTGTGAATGAATCAAAGTTTATTGACTACATCAACATTACTTTTATGGATATCAAGGAAATCTCTAATTCGTTGAATGATAACTTCACAACCCTATTAAAATAAATGATACAAGAAAACACAATTGTTATTATCTTTTTACCCTATTAAAATGAATTTCTTATGTATAAGATTCCTTTGTTTATGGAGTAAGAGATTCCCTCTACACAACGATTTGGTTATTAAATTTACAAAAATATCATTACATAAAATATAGCTTGACATACACATAATAAAAATAAAAAGCAAGTGTTTAGGAAGTACATGTGAATGGTAAGACATTGCAACACATTAAGAAAGTACGTGAACACATTAAGGAGAGACAACTATAAAATATCAAATTCAAGACATGAAGTGCTAAGTTTGATTTTGCATTCAATGATGTTAACTCATTTCCTGCCTATCATCAACTTATTCATTTCGGTTAGTTATGTTGATAAATTATAATATTCCTTTGTTGCTATGTATTTGAAAAGCATCAAGAAACATTGAATGAAAAATGTGTATATCGCAATACATTTCTTCAATGGTTGATGATATTATAGGAAGGCTTATGAATGTATAATATAGTGAAACCTCGATTATCACAACCATTCATGATATATGTTGAACTATTCATGATTTTCCTAGATGTGGTCTTTGCTCGGGGAATCATTTTTTCTAATTTTATAATAAGCCAATTAAAACATATATTCATAATAAATAAATAAATAACTAAATACTGAATCTATAATCTTAAGGGTTGGAATGTAACGTGGTCGTCATAAACACATTTACGTAGATAAATTTAAATATCAGAAATATATTTGACTACCACATTTACATCAAAGTTGTAATATTTAGTCACGAATGACAACTTTAACTTGATAATTACGCCTAACGAATAGGCATTAATCTCAACAATCCCATTTAAATGTAAAACCTTGCCAATAAAGGACCTATTGGTTTATAGGTGTTGTGTATTTGGGTTCACAATCTATGTGTCTACATAAAGGTAAGATCAAAACAACATATTGTATTTGGGTTCACAATATGTGTCTACATAAAGGTAAGATCAATACAACATCTTCATAATGTGGAGAGCTTAAATTAGGAGAAAAATACTTTATTGAACTGAAGTGGTTTGATTTTGATGTAGAAAAAAGTTGAATGTTCCCTCTATTAAAAACTTGAATTTACAAACTTAAATTGAAGCGCAGAGGATATTCCATCCATGGACATGGATCAATGTAGACTTCAAATTGGAGGAACTATATAAATATTGTTGCACTATGAAGGGTGTAATTCTATTTGCTTCATAGCTAAAGTGTATGGGGAAAGGAGTTAAGGGAATCCTTCTTTGTAGAAAGATAGGATAAATGAGAATCGAGAATGTTTTTTAGTGCTTGGAAACATAACTCCTTTTCGAATTTAAACTCTCTAAAGCACCTAGTTTTGTCTTGGTAGGATGTTGCAAGTTGGAGATAGTAAGCACTAGAGAAGAACAAAGAGCATTGAATTAGGTCAAGTTACTTGATAGTTGTCCTTCTAAATGGCAATGAACTAGGGAAAGAAGATGTAAGTTTGTATACTTTACCATATTTTGCATTGGATAGGCCTTGTGAATGCCATAGTAGACTACCTTGTGATTGTATTGGTAAAGAGTGCCAATAAAGACGTTGTAACTATTTTACCTTGAGATGTTCTAGGTTGTAATTGGAACTATGCCAAGCCACCTTGGAGCTAAAACTCAGATATGATTTTAAAGCTCTATTGTGATGGAACCTCCCATAATAATGTTCTTTACTTTATCAAAACTATCACATTCACTCTAGACAGGATGATTAGAGGACTCTCAACCCAAGAGGCATTTTCCCATGTGTATCAAACCTTTGAAATTGAAAGGAGGTGGATGGATGAATTTCAAAAAGAAAACACATTTAACATACAAGGTATTTGTATGAACAAATCTTACAGTCTTAACAAGAAGAAAATGTGTTGAGCATTAAGAATTCGGTAGTTAAAACATATAGATCTGAAATCATGAAGGACGTACGCTTAGGACAACATCATTTGATACATTAAACAATCTCAGAATATTTTTGCATTCATTCAATCACATCAAACATACATGGGACAGAAATTAGTTATTTACTAAAATCAATTCCAACCACATTAAAACACCATACATTTACAAGGGATATGATGTCAATTGTTTCCTGAGTATTTCATTAAAGATCAAAATGTATGAAGAATAAATGTGACTTTACATGAAGAATACAATGGATTACAATACAATGTTATAGAGTGAGACAATCATGGTCAATGAATCTCTTCAGGTCCTCAACCCTCTTCTCATAATATGTCTTATTTCCTATGAGCTATGTTGGTCTAGCAAACCCTGAGAATAAGTTATAGTATGATCCCCCAAAAATGTTGACCCCTGCCAGATATGCCTTGCTTCTCTTTTATAGCTACACTCTAGGCCAAAAACCACTTCTTGAAATTGCTTTCTATTTTCTTGATATTAAAACCACTTCTTGTTTCTTGAAGTGTTTTTACTTAGTAACAATTTTATTTACATAGTAAAATTATTCACTCATTTTACCCATGTTGGGTTGATCATGAGCTACTTGGTTGTCCTTGACTTGGAAAATGTATTTTGGTAAACTGACACATGTGCTTCCATTGTTTTCCCAATGTATACTTCTAATCCTTCAGAGTCCTCACTACCTCATATAAATTAGTATATTGCTCATATGATGGTTGAGGTAAATTTATGAAGATCGTCTTAAGATTATCAAGCAATTCAAAATCCTCTACCAATAGATCTATTACATCTTGGCCCTTCAAAGTGACTTCCATCATGTCAAACGTGTCATCATTGTTCCTCTTTGCATCCAGCATATTTTGATAATTATTCTCTATATACAAATCTCCATTTCCATCCCAAAAACCCGGTAGCCCATGCTTTTTAAAATCATTAAAAATCTTCTTAAAAGAACCAATTTCCCCCACAAGTTGATGGGATTTATTTTCAGCATTTTGCAATAGTATTTTCTTTGTGAGGACTCTTTTAGCATCTATGACAATGCTTGTCCTATCAGTGACATTCAAGTCTTTTAGCTCATGCTTCATTCTATCATTCAATAAATTTATTATGTGATTTACCATCTCTAGCTTATTCTCTAATTGATTAGCTATTTTCTTAATATCTACTAAATTAGCAGTGACTAGCTCAAGTTCATCCTATACCAGAGAAAAATAAGACCAGTTCTTAAATATGGTAGTGGTTGTCTTATCCCAAACCATGTGTTTGGACCCTTTCATAGTTGATCTTCATGTCACCTTTATTTTCATTTGTTCTAATTCCTTTTCTACTTCCTCTTTGGTAGCATTTATTTGTGCCAAAACTACCTCCATTTTCTTTACATTTTCTTCCAGCTCTATTATCTTAGCTTTCTTTTGTCTGAGATTATTGGTCAAAGTATCCAGTTCAATCCCTTTCACACTCAAATCTGCCATGACTTTAGACATAACTTCATAAGGATCTAGTGAAGTAACATGAACTATAATTGACTTGGATTCCTGCAATAATTGAGTCTCTTGAGATTTCAAGGCTTCATTCTCAGCTTGTAGGAATTATATAGTATTATTACTTTCTACTAATGTTTATATGGCTACTATTTCTCTTCAAAGATTGCTTGCAGCTCTAGGGTCTGCACATATTGTATGTCTGGGACATTCAGTTTCTTCTTCAGTACCTTTATTTCATTGTCTTTTTTTTAATCAAATCCCCTACAATAGCGGGAATTTTAGGATATGCAATCAAAGAAACAATCCTCTTTTCCAATTCAATGACTTGAATTTGTTTGGATTTGGTAGCCAACTTCTCTTGCTTGAGTTGATTTTCGATTTTCACCACCATGTTTTCCATTTTATGTACATTCGTAGTATATTAAAGGACTCCTGTGTAAAGCATATCATTGGTTTGCTTATGTAACTTAACCATGTCCACTTGGTGGACATCACCAAGCTTCACCTTCATTTGTGTAGCTTTGTAGTCAGCAAGGGATTAGTTGTAGGCCCTTTTGGCTCAAGTATGGCCAAGTTAAATGTCCCTTGTTGATAATCTACAGTATAAATTACTTTTCTCTGAACCATCTTTTCTCTCCATGCTTGGGGTTGTATCTCCTTCTTAATATCCTAATTTTCCCTCTTGGTATCCATATATTTAGAAAATAGGGAAGGTGACTTGTCAAGTGTCCCCGTAGTAGTGGATTTTTGTGATGATTTTGTTGATGTCAATGATGCAAAAGTAAGATATTCCATTGTAACAACATGATCTCTTAATATTGAACCGGCTTCCCATATCACTTGACCCGGCATACTATGTCCTTCACTAGTAATGGTTACTACAACCCCCTGTGTTTCTTGTTCATCACCAATTCTATCCCTCTTACTTAATTGGTCTCCCCATATATAATCCACCTCCATTTCAGATAATATCTCTGGAAAATATCTTTTTGTTACTCATGATTATTCCTCTGGGGGGTTAATATTGACTTTGCTAAGTCTTTATGTGGTGCAGGTGCTTGATCTTGGGCATTTTTTTCCAAGATTTTCTTAGTTTCCTCCCATGAATAAATATCAGAAATGGATTGGGTTGATTCTTGTAGTTATGCCTTCTTGTTGAGATCACATTGAATAGGTCATATACCCATTTTCCCCCTTTCTTAAAGTGCAACTTTTGAAGCATATATTTTGCAAATTCCAATGCAGTCTTGAATTTTTTCAAGAAGGGGCTAAACTCATGAGGCAGTGTTGACACGGGAGAAAATCCCTTTAATAGACAGGGGTACTCCTCGATACGTTGTCCCAATTAGACTACACACCATTTGGATTATGAGACCCATCTGGATTCTAGCCCGCCTACCATTATTGGGTTGGGGGGATGAATGAATGGTTATGAATGCAAGGGGAAATGTGGATGCAAACCAACTATTTACAGAAATAAAATATAATCTACCCTATCTTAGCTAGGAGAAACTAAAGTAAATAATAAGTTGGAAATGTTAGTAATCCCTACGATAACTCCTTCTAATTGGTTATTATATAGAAACATGGTTAAATACCACATGCATATAAAAGCACATCCAGATTAGTCTAAGCTACAAAATCACATACATAAACTGCTCATCATCTTGGGATAATTAATAAGAGAGAAAATATAACACTATAGAAAATTTGTGTTCACATAAGAGAAGTCTATAGAAAAACAACATTCTTACATCATTCATAGACGGATTAATAGATTACTTGAAGTAGTTCAAAGCAAACTCACTATCGGAAAACAACATTTCTCTCCAACAAAATTGGCCCTAAGGGTTTCTCAATATCATTTCAGAAAATAGTTCTTACAATTGTTGAAGAGCCCCTACAAAATGGTTCTATTCCTTTACTTAAAGTGTCTTGAGTAACTGCCTATACGGGTTTATTGAATTCTACAATAAGTAGTTACATGTGTTTTCATCTTCCCCTTTCAACTATTTTGACATGTGTTCTAATAAGTACAAAATTTAGTATAGGTGATAAAAAGAAAAAATAGAAGGTGATTTTGATTAAATTTGAATTTGTTTGTATGGCCCCTTCATTTGTATTTTTCCTTCAGGCAGAATTCCCAGACTTCATGTTGTCCTGAAATGGAGATAACTATGTGGAATAGTAGCAACTCCAAGGAAACCTCGTGAGCAATTGAATTCTGTGAGAGGGTCTTCGGGTCTCTTTTCAAGTTGACCATGAAGGATTGGATCATGTTTTGTGTCTTGATTGGCTTCACAAGATGATCATACACTAGGTCTATTGTCATCCTAGTCACATCCCTGGCATCCATTTGCCTCTGCTTCATGTTCAGCTTGACCTCTTCAAAACTTTACTCATCGGTCTTCATCTTCCTGAGTTCTTCAATATGGGGAAGTTTTCCTTTGTGTGATAAGATGTGCATTTCCTTGTGAAGTTACTGCAGATCAACAATGAATCCTTTATTTCCTTTTCCACCTTCTCACCAACTTGTTGGAAATTATCGAGAGAAGCATAATCAACCTTTCACTCCCATTTTGATATGAGGGGCAGCTATGATGGGGCATCTACGTTTTTAGCAAGCCACCACTTCACATCATTGAGACCTTCTCTGATGGTGGTGAACTCCATGTTCTTGGCTTGTGCTCTACTATGATGAGCCATAATTTTTTCTACTAACTATTGGAAAACTTGTAGATTCACATACATATCTTTTTCTATGTCGTGAAGCTCTATTATAACTTTCTACTACAATAGTAGTCTTTTGTCGAGAGGTGGTGGGTTTGAATGTATCGGGAATGAGGTCTCTCTACTAAGCAAGTGCACAAATGTCATACAAAGAAATTTTTTCTTTGGTTTTCTTCAGATCATCAATGATGTTGTATTCTAAAGAACGATTTTTAGATATGTCTGGGGTTTTGTTTGATTGTGAAGTACTAGGGTTACTACTGACCTATGCAGGATTACTTGGATTCTATGTAGTTGTGGGAGGACTTATCTTTCTAGGTGTAGGGGAAATTTTAGAAGGTAGATGGGTGTTGGATACTTCCCCTTTATTGTGAAAGTTATATTCCTTGGGAGCATCTTTCAGAATTTGGGTGTCTCCTACAAAAATTTCTTCAACACGTTCATCGTCAAAGTCTAAACACTAGTCCCATAAAAACATGGCAGATTCTTCAGTTGTTTTCTTTTCCTCGATGGCTTCTTCATTTTGTTTTCATGGGTTTTGTCATTGGCATCTACCTATTGATATAACAATTGATTGATGATCAGGGTCATGGATTTAATACATTGATTATAGGTATTTTTGGAATGGTTCATTTGGTGATAAGAACATAAATTATCCATGTCAAAGTCATCGATGTTTAACACAAGACTAGGGGTCTCTAGTGGCTAAGGTGGGTTATCAATTTTTTTAACGAATGGTCGGAAAGGTTTCTTTTTGGAGGATCCTTCACCAACACTCTTCTTGAGATCTACCACTTAATTGGACAACTTATTCACCAACTTGACTATGTTATCTAGGTCCTTGGGTTCCTTTTCAGGAGGCTTAGTCAAGAGTAAATATTTCTTTCCAATTGACTCAGTTTCCTCGGCTATAGGATGGTTGCTCAAAGAGAGAAATTATTTCTCCACCCCCTTGGATTATTCAAAGTTCATGGATAAAGTAGCTTTGCGATCTTATTTGACAAATATGCCTATGGAGGGGTGTAATTTCAAAGTGTAATATTCTATCATTAAGGCTTCAACAAGGGAAAAATCAACCGGGAACTTATTCAGTATGGTAGTAAAACATTGATTGAAATCATTATCTTCTCCTTCTTCTCCATATTTAGAGATACTATTTCTTTGAAAAGGGTCACAAGGGTTTTCTCATCCCCGAACTTACTGAGGAAGGATTTCTTCAAATTACCCCAATTGGTTATGGATCTAGTCAGAAGATTATATTACCACATAGAAGCATTATTCTTGAAAGTATCAGGGAAAATCCTAAAAACCACATCTTCATGGATGACATCAATGAGTTTGATACAGGTGGATATCGGTGGCCACCCACCTTTTCCAACTGGCTCAAAACAGTTTTCTGGCAATTTTGGTAATTTACTATTTTTAGTAGTTTTTAACTTCTGGGGCCATTTTGAGGGCCTAAGGGCCTAAATGAAGGTTTTTCGGATCGAGATTCTCAATGATAGCTGGAGACTATTATTGAGACCCTAAAATTATTCTCCTCAACGATACCTTTCCAACCAGATATCGTGTGCCCCAAATGGAGATAGTATTCCAAAGTTACACCCCCGGGAAATTGATACACCAAACTACCCAAAACGGGGTCCACAAAACTATTGTCTTTTCATCTTCCGAGGTTAGGGTTTTGGATTTTCTTTATGATAAAAAGGAATTTGGAGCCTCATTGTAAAAATCATCTTCTTGTGAATGCGAGTAGCGGACACATCTCTTCTCAGAGATAAGTTGCCACCATTCTAGCGAGTCTTTCACTATGTATTTTTACAATCTTTGTACATTTTCGCTCAGTAATAGAAAATTGTGTATTATTGTATCTTTGTGTTTATGGTTGCATCTCTGATAAATTTATGTTATATTATTGGATATCTGAGATATCTTTGTACATTTCTTTATTATAT
>SNQJ01S0111139.1:0-12664 GCA_010110895.2 Picea sitchensis | reverse complement strand
ATACCTTGCGCACTAGGCTGGGTATCAAAGACTCTAAACAAAATTTGGTTCTGAAATACCGTGGGGCTCTACACAGATACATCCAAACTAAAATGGATTTTCTGAACATCTCATCACTCAATTCTTGTTATCAATATGTTGTTAAAATCAAGCCGAAGTTTAAGCACCAGAACAAATGGGAGTTTGGGTATGAAAATCTGCAACAACCAAAGTATGATAAATACAACGCCAACAAACAACATCCTGAAAAACATCCCAAGCCATAGGAAAAGAAGGGTCACAGAAAGACGAAGAAGGACACTGGAAAATGGCGTGATTTCCACAAAATCCCCTAGCACAAAACTGATGAATGTCGCTCAAAACAGTCATTGGTGGTCGAGATAAAAGACAAGGAGCCGTACCCTGATTCAAAATTTGATTATGAAAATAATGATAGAAGACAGATCATCGACGCAGAACCCACTTCTATTGTCACGACCACAGCAATTCAACCAGAAGAATCAACATATTTTGAAGAGGGGGAATGCCTTTTTCATTCACAGATGTGGGTGAAGGGGACCCCACTGCATTTTATTGTTGATAGTGCAAGCCAAAATAACCTAATCTTAGCAGAGGCCATCAAACAGTTGGTATTTTTGACAACACCACACCCGAAACCATACAACATTGGGTGGCTTCGCCAGGGACGAGATATTTGTGTCAGCCAACAATGTCGATTGTCATATAGCATCCATCCCTTCAAGGACGAGGTACTGTGTGATTTCCCCCCCTGTATTTTTGTGATGTTCTCTTGGGCTAGACATATATGTGGAAGCACCATGCTATTTATGAGTCTCGACCCCGTAGTGTCATTGTTACTATGGGGGGTCATCTCTACAGGGTACTACAACATTCATCTTCTTCACAGTCAATTCAAAGTGTGAAAAAAAGAACACCACTGCAAACTCAGTCCAATCACCTTCTATCCAACAGAAGAAAGTCTACAAGATTGCAACAAAGTGTAAACATTCATTCTTCACACAGGTATCTCATGTAGCCAGACTGGTTAAAAAGGTCCAACCCTTCAAGCTACAGGTTYGTGATAACCTTCAATAAGCTAAGCAACGCAATTTCTCCAACAAGGMAAGCAACTCATCAAGATGCAGATTCATCAAACACTTTTACCTCTCCCCCGRACACTCAACGCAATGGAGATCATTTCTTCCTAAGGAGGGATGATTAATCCGAGTAGATATTGGTGGCCACCCACCTTTTCCAACTGGCTTAAAACAGTTTTCTRGCAATTTTGGTATTGTACTATTTTTAGCAGTTTTTAACTTCCTGGGTCATTTTGAGGGCCTAAATGAAGTATTTTTCTGGATCGAGGTTCTTAATGATAGCCAAAGGCTCTCACTGAACCCCCAAAATTAATATCCTCTACGATACCTTTCCAACGAGCTATCGTTCACCCAAAACGGAGATAGTATTCCAAAGTTACACCCCCCAGAAGTTGATACACCAAACTACCCAAAATGAGGTCCACAAAAATTGTTGGCTTTTCATCTTTCGGGGTTAGGGTTTTGGATTTTATTTATTATAAAATGGCCTTTGGAGCCTCATTGTAAAAATCATATTCTTACGAATGTGAGTAGCGGACACATGTCTTCTCAGAGATAMGTTGTCACCATTCTAATGAGTCTTTCACTCTGTATTCTTACAGTCTTTGTACATTTTCGCTCATTAATAGAAAATTGTGTATTATTGTATCTCTGTGTTTATGGTTTCATCTCTGATACATTTATGTTTTATTATTGGATATCCGAGATATCTTTGTACATTTCTTTATTTTATCTCCTCTCTCATTTCGTGCCAAAAATAATCCGGATCAGAGTTGGATGACCAAATAAAAATTCTTGATGTGATCTTCCGGGGAATATGCTTTATATGGATCTAACTTCGAAATAAGTCTTTCTGTACATTTAGGCATGTCATGCATTAGTCCATGTAAGTTTAAGGCTCCTTGAGACATCCATACTTGGATAAAATTTCAATTTCTAGCCATGGTTTCTTCTTTATATTCAGAGTGTTCAGATTTAGAATGATGTTCAGAACTGGGAGGGGTAGGACCTAGAGGAGTATGAGGAATTTGGTCCAACGGTTGGGGTATTTCTTGTAAGGAAACCTCAACCAATTATTCAATGGAGTTGAAAATAACATTGCATTGATTAATGGGTCTCCAAGTAGCTCTCATCCTAGGTAGTGTTGAAGATACGAGTAAACGACCAAGTAATTTAGCCAATGAACAGGAAATCCACCAAGTTTCAGCAAAATTTGCATTAGAGACAGTGTACCAAGTCTTAATATTGGTTTTGGAACTTCTGAAAATAGGACTTTCAAATGCAGGGTCAGAATATTCAAAGGTAATTTCCTACTCAGAAAGTGTACACAATGGTTGTCGGTTGGTGCGAATGTTATCATAGGCTTGACCATGTGAATATCGAGCATTATCGTTGGTCATACAATTCAGGCCCTCCTTCTAGCTCCAATTCTATTGACACAAGATAAATTTCCTTTAACACACATGAGTACTTCCTGATACACTGTCCCAATTAGACTACGCACTATTTGGATTAGGAGACCCATCCGGATTCTAGCCCAGCTTTCATTATTGGGTTAGTGGGATGAATGAATGGTTATGAATGCAAGGGGAAATGCAGATGCAAACTAACTACTTGGAAAAATAAAATCCAATCTACCATATCCTAGCTAGAAGCAACTAAAGTAAATAATAAGAAGTTGTAAATGGCAGTAATCCTTGTGATAACTCCTTCTAGATAGTTGTTAAAGAGCAATAAGGTTAAATAACACGTGCATATGAAAGAATAGCTATATTAGGATATGATATGAAATCACATAGATAAAATGTTCATCATCTCAGGATAATTAATAAGAGATAAAAGACAACATTGTAGGAAATTTTTATTCACATAAGAAAAGTCTATAGTGAAACAACATTCTTACAGCATTCACAGATATCTTAACACTTTACTTGAAGTAGTTCAAAGCAAACTCACTATCAACAAACAATATTTCTCTATTGAAAAATTGGCCTTGAGGGCTTCTCAATATTATTTCATAAAATAGTTCCTAGAAATTACAATTATTGAATATCCCCTGCAAAATGGGTCTATTCCTTTACTTATAGTGTCTTGGGTAACTTCCTATAGGGGTTTATTTAATTCTGCAAGAAACAGTTGCATGTCTTTTAATCTTCCCCTTACAACTATTTTGGCATGTGTTCTAATAAGTACAAAATTGAGTATAGGTGACAAAAAGACAAAATATAAGGTGGTTGCAAGTAAATTTGAATTGGTCGTTATGTCCCCTTCATTTGTCTTTGTCCTTCAGGTAAGCTTCCTAGACTTCATGTTGTCCCAAAATGGACACAACTCTGTGGAATAGTAGCGACTCCAGGGAAACCTCTTGCAAGAGGTTATTCATGTCTCTTTTCAAGTTGACCATGAAGTATTGGATCACGTTTTGTGTCCTAGAAGGATTCACGAGATGATCATCCATCAGGTCCACTATCACCCTAGTCACAACCCTGGAATTCATTTGCCTCTAATTCATGTTCAAATCGAACTCTTAAAAACTATACTCATCGGTCTCCATCTTCTCTAGTTTTCTATATGGGATAGTTTTCCTTTGTATGCTAAGATATGTGTCACCTTGTGAAGTTTAGCATGAATCAATAGTAAATTAATTGTATCCTTTTCCACCTTCTCCCTCGCTTGTTGGAAATTATCGAGAGCAACATAATCAACATTTCTCTCCCATTCTAGTATGCAGGTTACTTGTGACAGGGAATTTGGTTTCTCAGTGATCCACTGCTACATCTCATTGAGACCTTCTTTGATGGAAGTGAGCTCCACTTTCTTGGCTTGTTCTCTGCTATGTTGTGTTGTAATTTTTGTTGCTAACTATTGGAAAACTTACAAATTTGTATACATATCTATCTCCATGTCATTAAACTTTGTTTTGACTTTCTTGGTGCATACCAAAGAATATTGTTAAAAATAATTAAAAAGTACCTAGGCAAGTGTTTCTCATCACCTAGGCACCTAACGGGTGAAAACGTTCCTAATGTGGACCCTACTCATTTAATTTGTGAGAGACAAATTAAAAGGTGACTTTTGAGACTTAGGGAAAGTGGGTGAATAAAGTGATTTTATCTCCACTGTTGATCTCGTCTAATCTCAACCATTAGATGAGATGACTCTTGAGATTCCCTCATGAGGTCGACTAGGGTAGGAGGGCACACCCATTCTTGGGTAGATGAAACATTTTGAGAGAGAAAGAGAGCAGGAATTCGATTTTGAGAAAGAGGCCATTTTTGCTGAGCTAGGGCATGCATTTCGAGGATGAAAACTAGCATGCATTTCGAGGAAAGAAGTACATCATTTATTGTAGGTCGTACTGTACATATTAAGAAGCCCATACAACATTAAATATGGCACATAAATCAAGGTAGAGTACAGTTCAGAATAAAGGTTGTACTGTATGAATTCGGGTTTCGTACAGTAGAAAAGAGGCACAAAAATCGAGGGAAAGTACAGCTGGGTGAATAGTTTGTACTGTATGGATTTCGTACAGTCTGTACGATTGGTTTTCTTACACAAAAATCGAGGAAAGTTTATTTGGTATTTTCTGAGTGGTTTTGGCATGTTTTCCAAGGCAGGCGTACGGTATTTAATTCTTAGAGTTGAGTTGTAACATTTGGCACAGATTTCGAGGCAGTCGTACAGTAAGAAGGAGGCAGAGAAAACAAGGAGCAGACCTGTACATGTGTGCAGGAAATTCTGGCATGAATTTTGAGGAGTTTGGCTTAGTTTCTGTGTGAAGACTTAGCATGATTTTCGAGATAATTTTTTCATTAAATTTTTGAAGATGAATATTCTGTAAAATATTTTCTCTAAAGCTCTAAAATAATAAAAACTCCCTCTCTCACTGGTTTTCCCCTTGTGGGTGTTTTTAGGGTCTCTATTAGACCAAAAATCTTTGTGTTATAATTTTATGAGTTATTTGTTTCTGATATAATTTTATTTCTACGTTAAATGATGTTCAGAATCCTCATGTTTCAGTTCTGAAAATTTATTTTATGATGAGTTTAATTGGCTATCATAAAACTAGGTTTGGGCATTAAACATTGGCTGAAAAATCAGCGAGACTTGAAACTGCGTGGGGTATGAAATTTTACATGGTATCAGAGCTAAGTCAAAGAGAAGAAGAGATGTTTCATCAAGTTAGAAAATTGGGACAACAGTCACTTCACGAGACCGAATTTTTCATTTTTCATTTTCAGCAGAAAGGGGTCAATGGCTACAGGTTTGAGGGTTGAGGACAGACTTGATGGGGCTGCAAACTTAGGTGCTTGGAAAGAGAGGATGATTTTGTTGTTGCAAGAAAATTATTTGTGGTATATTTATGAGAACTTCACAACAGATCATGTGGTTTCACCTATTGATGCTACTCTTCTTGCAGCATACACTAAGAAGAGTATCAAGGCTAAAAGGATTATTCTTGATGCCATCAAGGACAATTTGATTCCTCATTTGATGGGGAATACAAATGCCTATGAGATGTGGGAGTCTTTGACAAAGTTGTACCAGAGTACAAATGAAAACCGGAAGATGGTTTTGAGGGGAAAACTAAAGAGCATTAAAATGACCAAGGCTGAAAATCTGGTCACATATCTTACTAGGTTGACACGGGTGAGAGATGAGCTTGGAGTTGTGGGGGAGGCCATAGTTGACAGTGAGCTTGTGAGGACAGCATTGAATGGAGTTTCCAAACAATGGGTTGTTTTTGTTGAGGGCATTATGTCTAGGGAGAAGCTTTCCAATTAGGAATGTCTTTGGGATGACTTTGTTCAGGAGGAGACCCGAAGAGGTTATGTACATGGCAGTTCATCTACGGGTCATGATGAGGAGGATTTGGCTCTTTCTACCAACAACAAGAAGAAGTTAAAAAAGGGTCCTAAGGGAGGAAAAAAACCAAAGGGTGAAGGGAATAAGGACATGAGAAAAGTCAAGTGCTTTGCATGCCACAAGTTTGGGCACTATGCAGGTCAGTGTTCGAACAAGAAGAAGAAACAAGCAGTAGCTTCAGCAGTGGTGTAGGAGTTCTCCGCCAAGTTTGATAAGGAGTTTTCCTTAGTTGTGTTCCTTTCCACAAGGACCACTCATTCTGATATGTGGTATATTGACAGTGGTGCCTCCAACCATATGACAGGGGTTCGTGAGCACTTAACAGATCTTAATTAGATTGTTGATGTTGAGGTGGTGCTTGGAGATGACTGGGTGATCAAGGCAGTTGGTTGTGGGACTGTATCATTTTGGAGGGAGTCTTTGCCTCCCATGTTGTTGAGAGAGGTCCTATATGTTTTGGGCTTGAAGAAGAACTTAGTTTCAATTTTTTCTATTGAGGAGAGGGGCTATGAGGTGTTGTTCCATGATGGTCAAGGAATCCTTTTCTCCAAGGGGTCCAGTATCACTTCAGCCAAAGTGATTGGGACTCGACATGAGAAGCTGTATAAGCTCATGTTTCAGCTAGCGAGAGAATTATTTCATTCTACCAGTAGCAGTGATCTATGTGAGCTATGGTACAGGAGGATGGCACATTTGCACCATGGGGCTTTGAGGATACTGAGGGAGATTGTGACATGAATTCCATATTTCAGTACAAAGCACCAGGAGTTTTGCAAGGGGTGTGCTTTCGGAAAGTACACCAAGACTTATTTTCCTAGAAGTGACAGTAGAGCAACAGGTATCCTTAATATTATTGATTATGATGTATGTGGCTTGATGTCTTCGGCATCATTGACTAGTTGTTTATACTATGTTATATTCATCTATGACTTCTCACAGAAGTCTTGGATTTTCTTCATGAAGACCAAAGGATAGGTCTTCAGTCGATTCCAAGAGTTCAAAGATCTTTTGGAGAACCAGACTGGGAATAAAATTAGAGTTCCGAGTATAGACAATTGGGGTGAGTATACCTCCAAGGAGTTCATGGAATTTTTTGCATGAGAGGGCATCAGGAGAGAGTTTATTGTTCCATACAGCCCACGACAAAATGGGGTTACTGGGAGGAAGAACAGGGAAATAGTTGGGGCTTTGAGAGCCATGCTACATGATTAGGGGCTGCCACTATTTCTTTGGGTTGAGGCATGCTACACTACAGTTTATCTGCAGAACAAGATTCCACACATGGCAGTGGGGAGTATGACTCCTAAGGAGGATTTTTCTGGGAAGAAGCCTGAGGTGGGGCACTTTCATATTTTTGGGTGCATCACATATGCACATATCTCTTATGAGAAGAGGACAAATCTAGAACCCATGGTAGAGAGAGGGATATGTGTTGGGTATAGCGAGACTTCAAAGGCTTTCTGTATATACATTCCTTCCTTGAGGAAGACAATTTTGAGGAGGGATGTGAGATTTGAGGAGGAAGGATCCTTTAGGAAGTCACGAGGGACAGAGAGGGGTGAGAAGTCATCACCTCAGATTCAGTTGATTCCGCAGTAGACTTCAATGACACAGATTTCAAGACCACCAGTTTCGGTGACGACTGGTCCACAGGTGACAGGGCCACAGATGTCAGGATCACAGGTTACTGGTCCACAGATTTAAGGATCGGGTACTCCAGAGTCTATTTCAGGATCATAGTCTTCAGTATATGGGGTTGAACAGGGAGAGTCCCCTCCACAGGACACTACTTCAGAGAGGAGGAAGCCCAAGTGGATTCAGGATACTTTGAGGGAGGCACAGGGTTCAGTGGGGAATTCTAGGTAGGTGGTGAGGGATAGTAAACCTCCCAAGAGGTTTTGCAGCTACATCGCGATGGTGAGAAGTATTCGAGAGTCTGAGCCGTCCACTTTTGAGGAGGCTACTAGTAGACAAGTTTGGAGAGATGCATGCCCTAGCTCTGCAAAAAAGGGGAAGTCAGTGGTGACTTCTAAGTGGATCTATAAACTCAAGCATGTTGCAGATGGCAGCATTTAGAATTACAAATCTCACTTTGTAGATCGGAGGTTCTCACAGGTTGAGGGAGTTTATTATGATGAGACCTTCACACCAGTTGTTATCTATACCTCGATCAGGTCAGTGATTTCCATTGCATCAGAGATGGGTTGAAAGATCCACCAGATGGATGTGAAGATCGCATTTCTAAATGGTCTTATACAGGAGGAGGTATATATTGAGAATCCTTTGGTATTTGAGGTGCATGGGATATATTCTCATGTGTGTAGACTGAAGAAGACATTGTATGGGCTGAAACAAGCTCCCAGAGCTTGGTATTCAAGGATTGATGCCTATTTGCAGTAGTTGGGCTTTGAGAAGAGTGAGGCGGATCCCAACCTATAATTCATTGTGGTTGGAGAGGATCCTCTCATTCTCTTGCTATATGTGGATGATCTTTTCATTACAAGGGAAAAGAGACTCATCACCAACTACAAGGAGATCCTTACTTCAGAGTTTGAGATGACTAATATTGGACTGATGCACTATTTTTTGGGATTGGAGGTTTGGCAAGAGACTGAACACATATTCCTGGGACAGGGGAAGTATGTATGTAATATTCTGAGGAGATTTCAGATGGAGGATTGTAGGCCCATGACCACTCCCATGATTACCAGCTAGAAGAAGCTTCACGCTTCTGAGTCATAGTTGGTGGATTCCACTTTGTATCGTAAGTTGATCAGGTCTTTGATGTATTTGGTAAATACCAGGCCAGATATTTTTTTTTTTGTCAACACTCTCAGTCAGTTCATGGTGGAGCCTAGGAGAGTGCATTGGGTGGCAGCGAAACATGTTCTCAGGTATCTTTGTGGTACGGTAGATTATGGTCTAGACTATCAGAGAGGATATGGAGTTCGTATGGTTGGCTATACAGATTCAGATTGGGAAGGATGTGTTAGTGACCGGAAGAGTACTTCAGGGTGTTGTTTCGGATTGGGCTCAGCAGTTGTCTCTTGGTTTAGTCGGAAGCAAAATTCAGTGGCATTGAGTTATGTAGAGGTTGATTATATGGCTTCTAGTCAAGCCAGTTGTGAGGCCCTTTGGCTTCACAAGTTGTTGGTGGGATTTTTTGGTGTGCAGTTGAGGCCTACCTTGATTTATTGTGATAATCAGAGTTGCATTAAACTCCCGTAGAATTAAGTATTTCATGACAGGTCTAAGCATATTGAGATTTGTTATCACTTCATCTGTGACTATGTTCAAAGAGCAGTGGAGCTACAATACATATCTACAGATGAGCAGGTTGCAGACATACTCACCAAAGCATTGGGCAAAGGCAAGTTTGTATTTTTTAGGGACAAGCTTGGAGTGGTGAGTAACACTTTCCTCGGTAAGAGGGAGTGTTAAAAATAATTAAAAATTACCTAGGCAAGTGTTTCTCATCACCTAGGTGCCTAAGGGGTGAGAAAGTGCCTAATGTGGACCCTAGTCATTTAATTTGTGAGAGACAAATTAAAAGGTGACTTTTTGAGACTTAGGGAAAGTGGGTGAATAAAGTGATTTTATCTCCATCGTTGATCTTATCTAATCTCAATCGTTAGATGAGATGACTCTTGAGATTCCCTCATGAGGTTGACTAGGGTAGGAGGGCGCACCCATTCTTGGGTAGATGAAACATTTTGAGAGAGAAAGAGAGAAGAAATTTGAGTTTGAGAAAGCGGCCATTTTTGTAGAGCTAGGGCATGCATTTCGAGGATGAAAACTAGCACGAATTTTGAGGCAAGAGGTACAACATTTATTGCAGGTTGTATTGTATGGATTGAGCAGGTCATACATCATTAAAGCTGGCATAGAAATCAAGGTAGAGTACAGTTCATAACAGAGGCCGCACTATACAGATTTGGGTTTCATACAGCAGGAAAGAGGCATGGAAATCGAGGGAAAGTACAGTTGGTGAACAGTCTTTACTGTACGGATTTTGTATGGTCCGTACGACTGGTTTTCTTGCATAGAAATTGAGGAAAGTTTGTGTGGTATTTTCTAGGTGGTTTTGGCACGTTTTCCTGGGTGATTGTACATCATTTAATGCTCATAGTTGAGTTGTAACAATTGGCACATATTTCAAGGCATTCGTACAGCAAGGAGGCACAGAAAACGAGGAGCAAAATTGTACTTGTGTGCATGAAATTTTGGCATAAATTTCGACGATTTTGGCTCAGTTTCTGTGTGAAGACTTGGCACAGTTTTCGAGATAAGTTTGTCATTAAATTTATGAAGATTAATATGTTGTAAAAGATTTTCTCTGGAGCTCTGAAATAATAAAAACTCCCTCTCTCACTGGTTTTCCCCTTGTGGGTTTTTCCAAGGTCATTGTTATACCAAAAATCTCTATGTTATAATTTTATGAGTTATGTGTTGTTGATATAATTTTATTTACGCATTAAACGATGTTCAGAATCCTCATGTTTCGTTTCTGAAAATTTATTTTATGTTGAGTTTAATTGGCTGTCATAAAACCGGGTTTGGGCATTAAACATTGGTTGAAAAATCAGCGAGACTTGAAACTGGGTGGGGTCTGAAATTTTAGAAATATTTCTTGAAGAATTTTGTCAACACAAATCATGGCAACCGGGGTAGCCAAAATAAGTGGAGGCGTGATGGTTTCTTCTGATCCCTTGACTCTTTCTTTTAGCCGAACATTTTCTTCTTCCATATCATCTATTAAAAAGTCCAATATGTCCCCTATGACCTTGTGAATTGACAACAATTTTGATGGAAACATGTTTCAGGTATCAATGGTAGACTATGATTTTCCCCTCTTACTCTTTGAGGTCCTTTCAAAAACCATTTTATTTGAATCTTTGTCAAATGAGGCGTTATGTATAGAAAATATTTCTTCATCGAAAAATATTTCATCCTCGACAGCAATTATAGAAACGTGATGTACATTTCCCTAAGCATGTTCTTCCTCATTTGGGAAGCAGATATTTTTTATATGAACATCCAGGTCCATGTCATTCAACATGATATCATTTTCAGGTGTGTCTGGTTCTCCTCCCCCTTGATATGAATTATGTATTTTCCTTTTAATTATTAGCTTATGGGGGTTTTCTAAGTTTCCCTGAGGAGGGTTTCTTTCTTCGTCATCTCCTTAATTGTTACTCATGGTTTTTCTTTGTTGGGAAGCTCCAGGCTAATGGTTTACCTTAGGTAAAATGCTTTTGTAGGAAATGGCGGGTGATTGAGAATTATTTTCATAGGAGGGTTTTCCTCTCTCTTTGTGATGTTCTTTGCTACTTACAATGGTCTCTATATCACCATCATTTCTATCAATCTATAGAACATGGGGGTCGTGACTATCACCCTCGTCTTCTCCCAATATAAGTGCATTGATAAGTGCATGGCTTAGCCCAACTGATATTGTGTGGTTATAAAAAAGGTGATCAGGCTCAAACCCTTTCATATGTTCTACAAATTTCATGTTAAATTGGTCAAAATAGGAAACATACTCGTCAATCTTGGAAATTCCTCTCAAAACAATTTCTCCAACCTTTCGCAGTAGGGGGATAAACTGTTTTTTCCTTTTTTCGTAAAAAGTATGAAACCCGAATTCATATTGACTCACCGCCTCTATGAAAAATAATTTATCAGGCACATAAAAGGGAATAAATATAGGTTTGTCGTGAGAACAAAAAAATCTTGATGATGTTATAATCATCCATTTTTTCGAGAACTCCATTTCCATTCAGAAAAGTTGATGCTTCCAAAGAAATCCTAGAAGTATCATCTCCAAAGAGTAATTTCTTGAATTGAGACATGAAATTATTATATATCTCATAAAAATAATGGTCAACCTTTTGCCTCCACGGAGCTTGATACAACATAGTTACAGGGTCCACCTTTGCGTTTATGTTAAGTGCCTGAATATATCTGAAGATAAATCTCAAAATAAACCCACAATATCAACAAGAATAATCCAAATACTGAACACAATAAATAGTCAAAACCCTTGAGGTAGGGTAACACCATATAATAATCTTTAAGGAAGTATGACACTCCTCAATCAATGCTTGATACATTCAAAATATTCTTCACTATCTTTCATTAAATTCTTACACTTCTTTATATCTCTCTCTCTATCTCCTAGGAACCTTCTAGAGAGCCTTCTCACATTTATTACATCTAACTACCATAGTGGGCCTTTATTATTATAGTGGACCTAGTCCACCTTACATTGAATGACCACATTATCATATATTAAATGACTTCCACTAATAATACATAACCACATTCCCATTGGGTACTTTCCTAGGTACCCCATATTACCTCCCTAGGTACCCCATATTACCTCCCTAGGTATACTACATGCCATCCCCTTTCACATGTTTCTTCCTTGAAACACGAGAAGAAACTATAGTGGGTCTTTATTAATATAGTGGACCTAGTCCACCTTACATTGAATGACCAAATTCTCATATATTAAATGAATTCCACTAATAATACATAACCACATTCCCATTGGGTACCTCCCTAGGTACCCCATATTACCTCCCTAGGTATAATATAGTTTACCCTTTTCCTGATACTTAAACCTTTGAAAACATGACAATATGTGATAGTGAAAATAAAATAGGATGTAATATAGAATTTCTTTTCAATTTTAA
>SNQJ01S0111136.1:0-28870 GCA_010110895.2 Picea sitchensis | reverse complement strand
GCCCTGTATTTATAGTAATCTTGCTAGTTTGTTGGGGCCGACTTCTCCTTCTGGGTATGTCTCTGTTCAGTATATTATTATTAATTCTGGCCGACTTCTTCTCTTGGAGGCTAATAGCCTAATATAAATTATATTCTTGAGTCGACAAGGCTTCTAGGGTTATTATCCAATTCATTAGGGTTTCTCTTTCTTTCCGGAGTCTTCTATTCTCGTCAGGTTCACACATGGGGGTAAATACCTCCCGCAACTACCATAATATTAACATAAACCCCCTCAAATGTGTCCTTTGTGTGTCTGTTGGTCAAATTTTGGGATTCATTGTCTCCAAAGATATCATTGTTGTCAATCCTCTCAAGGTTTAGACCATTTATGAATTACCCCCCACAACTTACATCAATTGCAGAGCCTACATGGAAAAATTCAAAATTTTATATTGGTTTATCCCCAACTATGCCACCACTACCCATGTGTTCTTGCATTTATTACGTTCCAATATCCAATTTGTATGGGATGATACATCTCAACAATCCTTTGATGTGATAAAAAGGGCCCTCTCCTCAGTGCCTTTGATTAACCCCCCAAACTTTGAGAAATATTTCATCCTCTACATTTCCTCTTCACATTTTGCTGTCACCAGAGTCTTAGATCGAGATAGGCTCAATAGATGTGAGCATGTCATCTATTATGTGAGAAATAACCTATATGGACCCTCTTTGTCCTATTCACATGGTGATAAATTGGCCTTGGTTGTTGTCTTTTCTATCGAGAATATTTTTTATTACATATTGATTCACAAAACCAAGGTAGTTACCAAATCTAACCCTTTTTCCTTCCTATTGAGTTGCTCGATGATCAATGGGAGGTATGATCATTGGATAATCATCCTTAAAGAGTTTGACTTAGAGATTGGGACCCCCAAGAGTAAGAAATCCTTAGCCCTTGCTTAGTTCATTTATGATCTCCCAACTATCACACCAGACCTACCCTTGAATGATGACCTTTCGAATGAACACTTGTTTACCATATCCATCTATTATCCTTGGTATGGAAACATACTTATTTGAAAACTCAGAAGTTTGGTCCTTACTTGACCCATGATGATCAACAATGCATATTCCATCAAACACATCGTTATCTCTCCATTGGAGATGATATTTATCATCAAGGAGTTGATACCTTGTTGTGTCATTGTCTCACCCATGAGGAAGTAGAGAAAGTCCTAAATTCTTGCCATAATGGTGCATCCTAAATTCTTGCCATAATGGTTCTTGCAGTGGTCACCTTTTGGCAATGGACACCACTCAAAAAATCACGTATGTAGGTTATTTTTGGCCTACTCTTTTTATCGATTGTATACAAGAAGTTAAACATTGTACTAAATTTTAATCCCTAGATAGAACCCCATGTTAATTATAAAACCCATTATTAAGCACTTGATATTGAATTATTACATTTCTAATATTATATTAGTATGTAGGCTAGAACCCTTCATTATAATTGTATCCATTGTCTCCCATATATATACCAAGGAGATCTAGTTGTAGGGGATCTTATCTTATCTCATTTGGCCTTTTGAATTGGTTATATTGTAAAATGAGGTTTCCTCCTTGGAGTGGATTTTATTCATTGAATTTTTATCATTTTTAAGGGGTTGGATCATAACATTTGGTATCAAGAGCATCGATCCTAGGCTTTTGTTGCTTCAAGCTAGTCATCTTGGAATTTTTTGCTATAACTTTTTATTTGAGATGTTTCAAAAAAAAAAATTCATAGATTACTTAGGAGAAATATCAAAGTAAATTTGGTAAATGTTTCATGTTTTGGGTCATTATACTTTCATAGATATAGTCTATGGAAGATAGGGTTTTTGTCTCATCATGAATTCAGTTTTAAATGAGTCGTCTTGGGATTTTCAGTATATTTTTTTTTGGGAGGTTGCAGATCATGAAATTTTTTGGATAATGAGGAGACATATCATATTAGAAGTGGTAAAATATTTTGGTTCTGGTTCTCTCTAATTTTAGAGATATATTCCATGTAAGACATGGTTTGTGACTAATCATGAAATTAGTTATCTTGGCATTTTCGTTGTAACATGTTTTAGTGAAGTTTCAGGTTCTGAAATTTTTAGAATCCTAAGTTAACATAGTGTAGTACACGTGGAAATTTTTTCATATTTTAAATCAGTACAATTTATGATATATTGCTTCTGGAAGTTAGGGTTTTTTCTCAAGTTATTTTCTAGTGATTTTAAGAGATTTTTCTATGGTTAACAAGCTCATTTTTTAATATTTTTTTAGAGTCGTGTTCTGGCATATTTAAATAACATAGAATCTATTGTTAAGTGGGTAAAACTATGGTTAGGGAAGGATACATGTATGAAATACACATGCTTTCATGTGGTTACTAGAAACACATTGTTTCACCTCTTGGAAACCCCTATAACCCCTATTGGTACCCCTTCGAGTGGTACCGCATTAGAAAATACCTATAGATGGTATATCACTTCCACGTACCTTTGGGTATATAGGAATTCCCCTAGGTATACCTGAAACTAGCCTTAGATAATCTATTCGACCATTTTGTTTCTATAGTACACTGAGAACAACACTTGGTGAGACCAATCTCTAGTACCCGAGTAGTCAAGTAAGACAACTAAGGGAATGATTGAGCATCCTTAGTTAGTGCCCTGAGATATTGGGACACGCATTATTTTTAGACCCGACACGTATATCAAAGAGTTATAACACCTGCCACTCCCTTGTCCTTAGGACCTGGTAACTTTTTTCCATGGCTCCAAAGAAATATACAAAACTTACTTCACCAAATAAACCTCCATAAATATCCTCTATGACTCATGAAGAAAACGAGGAAATAAAAAACCATCTATCCAAATTGGACAATCAAATAAAATAATTGAATGATAGGTCAATGAAAAAGGTTGATTTGATCAATACTCAAATAAAAATGGGAAGAAAGATGGATGAAAATAAGGAACATATGAAAAAAATGATGGAACAGTTGGAACACAAAATGGATGGAAAGTTGGAATAAATGGAAAATAATATTTTAGAAGCCTTAAATGGGAGGTTCCCTAAAATTGATAAGGTGTCGGAAGGGGCTCATGAAAATAAGGGTGGTATTCAGATTGAACAACTTTCCAATAATAAGAATTTTTTCAGAGGGATTAAATCCAATAATGGTGTTACTTATGGATGGTTTCCAAAAGGAGTGAACCTTCCCAAGGTTGAATTAAGGAAGTTTGATGGAACAAAGGTATTTACTTGGGTGAACCAAATAGAACAATATTTTGAACTACATAATATTATGGATGATAAGTAAATATTCACATAGCAACTCTGAACTATGAGATAAAACCATATTAATGGTATAGATGGGTAGTTAAAATGAAGCCACCTTTTTATCATTATACTTGGGGTTTATTTACAAGAGACTTAGAAGAACAATATGTGAAATTTTGGGAACATAACTACTTCAGTCAATTGACAAGAATCAAGCACTTAGGAGATATTGAATATTATAATTCAGAATTTTAGGTATTGGCCACAAGGGTGGATGAAATCAATGATGGACATTTGTTGAAATCTTACTTGGGTGGATAAAAATAAGACATTAAACATGATTTTTTCCTAAGTCATCCTGGAAATATTATGGAAGCTATGCAATTTTCTCATCATATTCAAGCCAAGAATAAGGCTACACACAATTCTACAATTGGAGCATACATAGGAAGACGAGTTTCTTTTGGGGTTCATAAGACAACCATACATAAACTGACAAGGTTGACACCTCAGAAAATGGATGAAATAAGAGCAAAGAGACTATGTTTCAATTGTGACAACAAGTATAGTAAGGGACATAAATGCGGTGAGAAGAAATTATTCTACATAGACTGTGAAGAGGAAGAAGATCAAGAATTGGAACCATCACAAGATATATATCTAGAATAGACTACTCCAACGATATCTTGTCATGCATTGGTCAACATCAGTTTTCGAAAAACCATCAAGATAGAAGGATACATGAAAAACAAAATTGTAACAATGTTTATTAATTCTGGTAGTACCCATAACTTCATCAATTACAAATTCACAAAAGATCTCAATTGCTTTTCATTTATAGCACCATAATTTCAAGTAATGATAGTAGATGAAGGTATCATAATTTTTTTTGGAAGTTCCATAGCATTAATCTCAATATGGGGGAGTATATATTCGATAGTCCCATGATTTCCATCCAAATGGGTGGTGTTGATGTTGTATTAGGGGTCTAAGGGTTGCAATCATTGGGAATAGTGGCCCTTAATTTTCAATATATTTTCATGAGATTTTCCTCAGAAGGAAAGGAAATTGAGCTTATAGGTATCCAATGGAAACCCTATAAGTCTATAAGCTCTAATGGCATGACACAATCACTAAAAAGGGAACAACATGGTGTAAATGCACATGATCCAGATTATTTTCGGCACGAAATGAGAGTGGAGATATAATAAAGAAATGTACAGAGATATCTTGGATATCCAATAATATAAAAGAAATGTAACAGATATGAAACCATAAAAAAAGAGATACAATAATGCACAATTTTCTATTAATGAACAAAAAATGTACAAATACAATAAAAATATAGAGTAAAAGACTCGCTAGAATGGTGGCAACTTATCTCTGAGAAGAGATGTGTCCACTACTCACATTCGCAAGAAGATGATTTTATAATGAGCCTCCAAAGACATTTTTTTCATAAAGAAAATCCAAAACCCTAACCCCGGAAGATGAAAAACCAACATTTTTGTGGACCCCGTTTGAGTAGTTTGGTGTATCAACTTCTAGGGGGCGTAACTTTAACATACAATCTCTGTTTGGGGCACACGATAGCTCGTTGGAAAGGTATCATCAAGGAGATTAATTTTGGGGGCTCAATCAGATCCTTTGGCTATAATTGAGAAGCTCGATCCCGAAAAACCTTCATTTAGGCCCTCAAAATGGCCCCAAAAGTTAAAAATTGCTAAAAATAGTAATTTGCCAAAATTGTCAGAAAACTGTTTTGAGCCAGTTGGAAAAGGTGGGTGGCCACCGATATCCACCTGGATCAATCCTCCCTCATTAGTAAGCAATGATATCCATTGCATTGAGTGACCGGGGGAGAGGGGAAAAAGTTTGTTGAATCTGCATCTTGATCATGAGTTGCTTGCCTTGTTGGAGAAGTTGCGCTCCTTAGTTTTTTGAAGGTTTTCACGAACCTGTGGCTAGAAGGGTTGGAACTTTTTAACCGATTTGGATACATGATATATCTATGTGCAGAAGGAATCTTTGTGCTTTGTTGCAGTATTTTCGACCTGCTTCTGTTGGATAGAAGATGCTCAGGCCAAGGCTGTAGTAGTTGCAGTATCCTTCTCTTCACCTTTTGAATAGATTGTGAAGAAGCTAAATTTTGTAGTATGAGATACTACCCTGTGGCACTGTTTAGGTGGGACAACAGTCAGAACCACCTCTGGTATCCTATAGATATGACCCCCCAGAGTAATAATGACACTACGAGGTCGAGACTCATAGATATCATGGCGCTTCCACATATATGGCTAGCCCAAGAGGACATCACAAACATCCAGCATTACAACATCACATAATACCTAATCCTTGAAGGGATAGATTCCATATGACAATAGACACTGCTAGCTAACACAAATATCTCTTCCTTGGCGAAGTCACCCGATGTTGTATGGTTGTGGGTGTGGTGTTGTCGACAATCCTAATTGTTTAACGACCTCTGCTGAGATGAGGTTCTTCTTTCTTCCACTATCAATAATAAAATGCAACATGGTCCCATTCACCCACATCTATGAATGAAAAGGGCGCTCCTCATTTTCAGGATCTTTTGTTTTTTCTGGTTGAATTGACGCGGCCGCGACAATAGCAGTGGGGTCTGCGTCGATGATTTGTTTTCTGTCGGTATTTTCTAAATCAAATTCTGAATCAGGGTTCGACTCCTTGTCTTTGATTTCGGTCACCAATGACTATTTTGAGAGACATTCATCATTGTTGTGCCAGGGGCTTTTGTGGAAATTGCACCATTTTCCGGTGTCCTTCTTCGTCTTCCCGTTACCCTTCTTTTCTTATGGCTTGGACTGGTTTTTGGGAGACTATTTGTTAGGGATGTCTTTATCATACTTTGGTTGTTGTGGATTTGCAGACCCAAACTCCTGTTTTTTCTGGTGCTTAAATTTCTGCTTGATTTTAGCATCACATTGATAAGCAACATTGAGTGATGAGATGTCCAGAAAATTCATTTCAGTTTGGATGTATTTGTGTAGAGCCCCATGGTATTTTAGAACCAAATTTCGTTCAGAGTCTTGGATACCCATCTTGGTGCGCAAGGTATGGAAGATATTAGTGAAATATGGAACTGCTTGGCCCCTCTCTTGCCGCTGTGTGGTCCATCTCATATACTGGTCCTCATAGTTTCCAACAGGGTAATATTGTTCCTTCATCACGTCCACAAAAAAATACCAAGTGGGATCGACCCCATATATTCTAGAATATTCTGTGGAACTTTTCTCCCAATAAGTTTCCCACCAATTTTTAACATGGGGGAGAGCTTTAAGGAGTGTGAAGGTGATCTTTTCCCTGTCGAAAAAATGGTGAACAGAGAAATAACCTTCTAGCAGATTTAACCATTTGTCTAGGGCATTCACATCTATCTGACCTTCAAATATAGGAATATAAAAATTAACTTGTACCTTGAAAGGAGAGGTGCTTCTAAAGTGGTTGTTTGATGAATACGCGCCTGTTGCTATCAGTAGGCATTGAAGGATGTGGGAAAAATTCTCCATCATTTTGTCCCTCTGTTGCGTGAGAGCTTGCTCAAGAAACCGATTGATAGAATCGTCTGTTCCGTCGTTTTTCTTTTCTTCTTCCATGGACGATTTCTTGGGCGTGAGAGAGATATTGTCTTCAATATATACAATATCGAGACCCAACTTTCTATACTCGGACTTCGTCGAGGACATGCACTGAAAAATGATCAAGAGCGACCTGCTCTGATACCACTGATCCAGATGATTTTCGGCACGAAATGAGAGCGAAGATATAATAAATCAATGTATAGATATATATTGGATATCAAATAATATAACAAAAATGTATCAGAGATGAAACCATAAACAAAAAGATACAATAATACACAATTTTCTATTAATGAGCGAAAATGTATAAAGACTGTAAAATTACAGAGTGAAAGACTCGCCAGAATGGTGGCAGTTTATCTCTGAGAAGAGACGTGTCCGCTACTCGCATTTGCAAGAAGATGATTTTACAATGAGGCTCCAAAGGTATTTTTATCATAAAGAAAATCCAAAACCCTAACCCCGGAATATGAAAAGCCAACAGTTTTGTGGACCTCGTTTTGGGTAGTTTGGTGTATCAACTTCCCAGGGGCGTAACTTTAGCATAGGATCTCCGTTTGGGGTGCACGATAGATCGTTGGAAAGGTATCGTCGAGGAGATTAATTTTGAGGGATCAATCAAAGCCTTTGGCTATCATTGAGAATCTCGATCACAAAAACCTTCATTTAGGCCCTCAAAATGGCCCCAGAAGTTAAAAACTGCTAAAAATAGTAAATTGCCAAAATTGCCATAAAACTGTTTTGAGCCAGTTGGAAAAGGTGGGTGGCCACCGATATCCACTTGGATCAACACAATTGTTCTTAATATATGTTAAAACATCTATATCCTTTGATAAATTGAATCTCCAAATAGCTATCAATAATCATTCTAAGGTATTTGGAGAAATGCATAAGGGTGTTCCACCTGCTCGAGATCATGACCATGAGATTCACTTGTAACCAGGAAGTGTACCACCTAACATTAAGCCTTAAAAGTATCAATATGCATAGAAGAGTGAGATTGAGCATTTGATCCAAAAAATGTTAGAGGTCGACATCATTCAACCTAGCCAAAGTACTTTCTCCTCACTAGTGGTGATGGTTACAAAAAAGGATGGTTCATGTGTATGTGTCTAGATTATAGAAAAATCAACAAACTGTCCATCAAAGATAAGTTTCATATTCCTATCATTGATGAAATATTAGATGAATTGCGTGGAGAAAAATTATTTACTAACTTGGATCTTCATTCGAGATGTCATCAAATTAGAATGAGGCAGAATAAATTTCCAAAATAGTTTTTAGAACACGTGAAGGTCATTGTGAGTTTTTGGTTATGTCATTTGGACACACTAATGCAAATTCAACATTTCAAAGCTCAATGAATTCTATTTTCAATCCCTTCCTTAGAAAATTTGTGTTAGTATTTTTTGAAGACATACTAATCTATAGAAAATATTGGGAAGAAATTATACAACATATTGACAGAGTATTACAACTATTGGAAGAACAACAAATTTATGCAAATCCTTCCAAGTGTATTGGAAGAACAACAAATTTATGCAAATCCTCCAAGTGTAACTACTTGGGGTCCTAGTGAAGTATTTAATATATTTATCTCACCTAAGGTGTAAAAGTGGACCCTAACAAAATTAAATCTATCAGAGAATGGATAATTCCCAAAACTTTGAAGAAAATTTGAGGATTATTGGGATTGAAAAGCTATTTCCACAAAATTTTCAATAAAAATGGACACATATAAGCACCTATAACAACATCATGTTATTAAAGGAAGTGTTTTTACAACTCAAGCAACAACCAAATCTATGTGTACAACTCTTGTCCTAGCCATGCCCTGGATGCATATTTTATTATTATTGTGGAGTGTGATGCCTTAGGACATGGAATTGGTGATGTTTTAATGAAATAAGGAAGGCTCCTTGCATTTGAAAGCTTCCAAATTAAAGGAAAATCTTACTCAAAACCCATTTATGAAAAAGAAATGTTGGCCATACCACATGTAGTTAATCAATGACTTTACTAATAGGAAGACACTTCAAAGTGAAAACAAATGATGATAGTTTGAATTAATTCTTGGAGCAATGATTATCTTTAGAAAAGAAACATAAATGGGTTACAACATTCTAGGTTATGACTTTGAATTATCTACAAGAAACGAAACCATAATATTGTATGCATTCCTTCAAGGAAAGAAGAAGAAAAATAAGTAGAACAATATGTTCTATTTCTATTCCCAAGAACATGATCAGTGGAGAAGCAAGGATAGAATGGAATAAAGATCAAGAGGTATGCAAGATCATTCAACAAATACAAGATGACCCATTTCATTCTATAAATTTGAATGGATGAATGATTTTATATGGTATCATGATCCCCTATATTTATGTGTAAGAATTCAACTCAAATAGAAGGTCCTTCCGTAATTGCACACTTCTCCTCTAGGAAGACATTCAATATTCTTGAAAAAACGTAATTGTGATCGAAGGATTTTTTCCGAAGGTATTAAAATTGATGTTCAAAATTTTGTGTCTCTGGGATGTGTGGTCTCACAACGTAATAAGGGAGAGACAATCAAGATGCCGTGTCTCCTACAACCATTAAGCAACAAGTCAATGTTAAAGAAGTTTCAAATGAATTTTATTATAGGTTTACCAAATATAAAGTAAATATTGCCTTCTATCATGGTAGTACTGGATCTGATTGATAAAGTATGTCCCATATTTTCTCTTTCTCTCATCCCTTGTAAAGCAAGTATAGTAGCCACAACATTCATGGAAAAATCAAAATCACATGGAGTCCCTAAGATTATTGTGGGTAATAAAGATCCAATTTTCACTAGAAAGTTTTGGAATGAATTATTTCCTTGTTTCTAAGGATAATTGGCTCACAACTCGTATTTCCATCCTCAATCCGATGGGAAAAATTATATTGTGAATAAATGTCTAGAAGGATATTGTTAAGCCTTAATATTGGCACATTACCCCTTAGTTGGTGTATATTACATTAGTAATGCTATTTTATTTATGCTCATTTTATTCCATTAGTTGTAATTATCCCTCCTAACCTCCTAAAGCAACAAGGAGACATTTTCATTTGGAATCATCCTGGAATTGCGCCATTTATGTGGGCATAAGGAGGTTGTCCCCAAGAGGCTTATTATTTGAATTTCTCCTTTTTCAAGGCATTGAGTAATTTATTCTGAGGTTTTCAATGCTATATTGATATTTGTCTCTTAACATATGGTATCAAATCTAGAGGTCTTGGAGTTTCACTGCTACACCTTGGAATTTTGGTAACTATTTTTCTACAATGTTCTAGAAGGAACAACTTGGAGGATAACTAGTAGACAGATCAAAGTATGCTATTAAATTAAATCTCCCGAGGTCTTTATAATTTAGGAGATAAATCCCTATGGGTAAGATAGGGTTCCTAATCATCCCGAATCGTAGTCATTGGGTGTATTTCCGCTATAATTTTTTTTTTTTGTAACGCTTCAGACTCGAACTGGAGGATATTCACAAAAATTAGTAAGGTATCCGTAGTAAAGAGTTCAACTTCTCAATATCTTACATTTGGCAGATACACCCTGGAAGATAGAGTATCCTCGACTAGTCCCATTGACTAGTCTCAAGAAGGTGTTCCGTGTAAAACAACTATAACTTCTTCCCAGAGTATCCAAATTGAGTGAGACTAGTCACATTGGATAATGGACAAGATTTAGTATTTCTATGTGAGTTTACAATTTTATGTCAATTATTTTGTGCGTGGGAACGCTTAAGGGCCAAGTGACATCTCTGAAAGGAAAAATCAAAGGGGGTGTCAGGGGAATTTCTACAGAATTCCACTTGGCACATCCAATTTTGATCATACTTGTGGCATTGCGTAGAAGAAATATCATAGAACTAAAAAAAAATTTCATATCCGTATAATAAATTTTAGAGATAAATGTATTGGGCCATTGTCTAGCGTGAACCACCCCAAAACTGGTTCAAAAGGATACTTGGCCAACATACACCCAAAGGGAACTTCTACACCAAATAAGTTCCATTTTTTGGTGGCACGTTGGCCAAATATCACTTTTGATGAAGGTGAAGAAATATGGGACATAAATGATTTACGTAAAGAAGGAGATAGTAACAAAAAGATGAACTACAAGAGATGATGGAGGGTTTAAAAGAGAGATCATGGAAGGATTGAAAAAATTTCATAATAGAGAGGACACCGAAAGGAAAATGTATCCCATGAAATTCATGATGATGACACAAGGAAGGTGAATCAAGAATGGAGAAATCTAACTTTGGGTTGAAGACCAACCACGCTCCTAAGATTGATATGAGGAAGTTTGATGGCAAGGACCCAATCACATGGATAATGATGGAGCAATTGCTATTTGATTCACATAATGTGCCACATACACAAAAGGTAAGAATTGCTTCTTTATATTTAGAACCCAACTAATTTGTATGGTATCGATGAATTTGTTCTAAATCACCTATCACTTGGAAAATTTTCACGAAGAAATGATAGTACACTATGAGGATACAAAGAGCAATAATCTTCTTTAGCCAATTGATAAATCTCAAACAAAAGGTTGTTATAGATACATTTGAGGAACCCTCTCCCAAAGATTGAATATAAATGTAACAGACATTCCGTGATGAACACTTGATTGATGTATTCATAGGAACTTTAAAGGATAACATTCAACATGAGGTTCGCTTCTTTGGAACCCAAATCATTGGAGAATGCATTTAAGGTGGCAAGAAATTGAAAGTAAAATTATGGCTAAGGCTACTAGCGAATTCAACTCAACATCTATAGAGAGAATAATGCCCTTCTTCTAAAACACCTCAACCTTGCCAAGTACACACCTCAACAATTGAGGAAAAGAAAAGCAAAAGGTTTTATGCTTTAAATTGTCACAACAAGTACAATAAGGGACATAAGTGTGGTGAGAAATTATTCTACATAGATTGTGAAGAGGAAGAAGAACAAGAACAAGAACCATCTCAAGTATAGAAAAACATAAAAGGATTTCGGTTCTGAAGAGTTGACTTCAATGATATCGTGTAATGCATTGTTGGAATTAGCAATTCTAAAACCCTCAATATCTAAGGATACATCAAAAAGAAAAAGGTAATAGGTCCCAATTGATCCGGGTAGTACTCATAATTTCATCTACTCATAAATTAGCCAAAGCTCTCAATTGTTTTGTATATCTAGCTTCGAAGTTTCAAGTAATGATCAGCAGTATGGAGGTCCATTAATCACAGAAAATGCACAAGATAAATCTTTACTATGGGGAATATGTAATTAATAGTCCAATGATTGGTACACCCATGCAGGAAGCCGATATTGTACTAGGAATCCAATGGTTAAGCAATCATTAGGAATAATGGATTTTAATTTTCAAGAACTTTTCATGACATTTTCTATTGGAAGGAAACAAATTGAGTTAAGAGGTATCACTGTGAAACCCTTGAAGATGATAAGTCTCCTAATGGCATGACAAAATTATTGAAAAGGGGGCATCATACAAGTATTATTGCACAACTATGCTCACTAGATGTTCAAACATCTGTTTTCATCTATCCCTCAATATCTCCAAGGGATCATTGAGAAGCATTCAAAAGTATTTGAAGATATTCCCAAAGGTCTTCCACCCACTCGAAATCATGATCATGAAATTCACCCACTTCCTGGGAGTGTTCTCCCATCATCAGGCCATACATATACCCTATGCCCAAGAGTAAAATTGAGCACATGGTTGAAGAAATGTTAGAGGGTCGGAATTATTAGACCTAGCCAAAGTTTTACTGCACTGCTGGTAATGGTATTCAAGAGATAGCTCATGGCGTGAAGGGCCCGTGACATAGAGAGCTCAACAAGATAACCATTAAATATAATTTTCCTATTCTCGCCATTGATGAATTGTTAGATGAACTAATGGAGCGTAATCTATTTCACAAAATTGGATCTCCGTCAGTGGTATCATCATATTAGAATGAAGGGAAGAAGATATCCCAAAAACAACATTCCTAACACATGAAGGCCATTATGAATTTTGGTCAAGGCTCCTTTGGCCCTACAAATGCACCTTCCACATCTCCAAGGGTTGATGAATTCCATTTTCAAGCCCTTCCTTCAAAATTTGTGTTAGTATTTTTGATGATATACCAATTCCATAGAAAGTCTTGGGAGGATCTGTGCGACATGTTGACAAGGCGCCACAACTACTAAAGGAGCAACAACTATATGCCAAACCATCCAAATGTTTCTTTGGAGTGAAGGAGGTAGAGTATTTATACTACATATGTCCCATGAAGGTGATAAGGTAAACCCTAACAATATTAAGGCCATGATGGACTCGTCGACCCTAAAAACATCAAGAATCTTAGAGGATTTTCATCACGTTACTACCTAAGTTTGTTTGACACTCATGGAAGAATAGCAACACCTTCAATCCACACTAACTAAGAAAGATGCATTTTCAAGGACCTAAAGGCAACTAAAGATTTTGAAAAACTTAAAGAGGTGATGCAAAGCTCCCGCCTTGACCACTCCGTGACCACAAAACCTTATCAGGAAATGATGCCTCATAAATGGAATTGGTGTTGTCCTAATGCAAGAAGGCCCCCAGATTTTGAAAGCTCCAATTCACTCAAGTGGGAAAGGACTTACACAAACCCATTTAAGAGAAGGGAAATGATGGAAATAGAATTACACACATTGAAGAAATGATCGCCCTACCTAATTTGGTAGTAACTTCAAGGTCAAAACATATCATGATAGTCTTAAATACTTCTTGGAACAAAGACTATCTCAAAAAGAACAACAAAAATGGCAACCAAGATGTTATGGGTCGCACTTTGAAATCATCTATGTACGCTGGGAAGCAAAATAAGCCGCGGCATATGCACTCTCAATAAAGTACGAAGATGTTGAGGCCTTTCTTATGCTATCTCGATCATCCAATCCATTGACATTAGAAGCAAGTGGATGAAATGAAAGAATGACCTAAAAAAGTGGTGGACTCTCATTCAAAGGTTAAAACAGGATTCCAAAGCAGCATCGCATACACATTTACAACAAATGATTCACTCAGTGGTACAAAGATTGCTTATATTTATGTAAGAAATCCCAACTCAAACAAAAGCAGGCTATTGGAATTGCACACCCTCTAAAAGAGGGGAGGGAACCCTGATTTTGAAACCCACCATAGAATCATCATCAAGAAGGATATTTTGGGATGGCCTTAAACCGATGTTCAAAGGTTTGTGGTGCTATGTTGGTTTACAACAAAATAAGGTGGAAACAATTAAGAACCTATATCTTTACAACCATTAGCCATCCCAAGTCAAGACTGGAAGAGGTTTCCATGGATTTCATCACTGTGGTTACCGAAGTCCTAAGGAAAGAGTGTCATCATGATAACTGTTGATAGATCCACTGGCACACACATCTCTTTGTGCACTTCATCTCTTCAAATCTAGTACAATTCCACCACATTCATGGAGACAGCTCAAAAGCTACATGATGGCCCAAAGATTATTGTATGGGACCTAGATCCCATCTTCACCGGAAATTTTTTGGACATAATTATTTTCTTGTTTGGGTACCAATTGGTTCATAGCTCATCCCATCCTCAATATACCCGGAAACCCAGATAGTGAACAAAATGTCTAGAAGGCTACCCGTTGTTTTGTCTCCCATAAACAAACACAATGGTTCAAATGGTTACCCTTTGGTAGAATGGTGGTATAACACCTCCTTTCATACCTAACAAAAATGACACCATTTATGGAACTCTATGGATACCCACCTCCTCCATCACTTCTTCTCTAAAAAGAAAATATAAGGTTCAAGCAGAATCACATCGAAAGCATCAATAATAAGTTCTCCAAATCTTAAAGACAACCTAACCATGGCACAAAAATCGCATGTGGAACAACAAGCATATCAACGAGTGAAAGAAGTTTTGAAGTAGGGATTGAGTGCTTTAAGACTACAACTATACAAACATATGTCCCTCAAGCAAGCCAAAAGGATAATAAATTATCACTAAAGTACCATGGTCCATAATGTGTTGCAAAACATTGGTACTATGTCATACGCTGTGTCTGAGTTGCCAGACCTCAATGAAGTACAATCTAATTTTCCATGTTTCCATGCTTAAAGTTAGTATTATAGGTGACAAGATTTCAATTCAAACTATATTTCCAAAACTTGACGTAGGGAAGGAAAAATCATATTGGATCCCTCAGCCATCATTGACAAAAAGAGTTCACCAACCGAGAATAGATTCATTTTAGAGTATATCATTAAATGGAGGAAACTACCTATTGAATATTCCAATTTGGGAAGATGAGTCTTCTATAAAGAAGCATCCAGAGTTACCTGCCATCTGCATAACACTTGTATCAAGGGGAGGGGGATGTTAAGCCCATTATTGGCTCATTACCCTTTTAATTGGGGCATATTACATTGGTAATGTTATTTAATAAGGCTCATTTTATTCCATTAGTTGTAATTATTATACCTCCTAGTCTCCCATATATAAATTAAGCTGAGACATTTCAAGAATCCGGAATTGTACATTTATGGGCATAAGGAGGTTTCCCACCTCGAAGAGGATTATTATCTGAATTTCTTTTCAAGGTGTTGTTGAGTAATTTTTCTGAGGTTTTCTATGCTACATTGATATTCTGTCCTTAACAAATATCTTTGCTTTACATTTGATAAATAGAAACAATAGGTCAAGATGTTTCCCTTGGCAAAATGGTGGCACAACACATTGATCCAAATTATTTTCTAGAATGAAATTAAGGTAGAGATATAACAATGAAATATATAGAGATACTGTGAGATACACATAAATAGATACAATAAGTCGTACAATTTTACACGAGAGAATGTATAGAAACTGTGAAATTATAGAGTGAATGACTCGGTATAATGGTGGTATATTATCTCTAAAGAGAAAGGTGTTGGATACACCCATTCACAAGAATATGATGTTTAGAATGAGGATCCAAAACCTTAACATAAAGAAAATACAAACCCTAACCTCGGAAGATGAAACACCAAAATGTCAGGGCCCCCTGATAAAAGTAGTTGTTGATAATGCTAACTTCACCGGCGTAATTTGGTTCATATGATCTCTATTTCAATGCCTCTATACCTCATCTAAAAAGGTCTATCTGAGGGAGTACATATTCCGCTTTGTCCTATCATCTACCTCCAAATATATACTAGCATCATATTCCCAAAACATCAAGGAGGGCCTCAAATGGTTCCGAAAAGTTCAAGGTCCAACAAATCAGAAAACTCAGTATGGGTGGAAACCCCGCTTTGAGCCGCTGAATAGGGTGTTACATGTCAAATTTCCCCACTTTGCAATGTCACATTCTCATTGTCTTAAGTGTCGCAAATGTCTCTCACTTTGTCGCAAGCTCGCATTCTCATCATGTAAGTGTCACATCGTGAACAACACCTTGGAAACACTTGGTACAACCCTTAAAGCATGTTAGAAGAAGAAGCCCCATCATTTGACAAAAGAAACAAAGTGATTTTCTATGAGAAATGGTCATCTTGACAACTTTTGGAAGATCAACACCCTCACCATGCATGTGGAGTGCTAGTGTTGTTTTTCTATCTAGTAGGGAGTGTTGAAGCACTTTTTTTTCTGTTGTAAGGGAGCACCAAATTGGTTGAGGAAATATTGGAAGAAAACTCATTTTCTTCCAAGGGGAAAACCATGGATGGATCAATCTATTGGCTCTGCACTAACCCCTCGTGCTACATCTAAGTGAGATATCACAACTAATGGAGTCATATCCCCAACTAATTCCAAATATAACCAAGGTGGTTGAACCTCTCAAAGAATATAAATGGAGGCATTCTCATAATGGTGAACAAAAAGGGAGAAACAAACAACAAATCATCAAGTATTTTGTGGATCTTTTGAGCAAGGGGTCGGACAAGGAGGACTTGGAGTGGTTGTTGCAACATCATTTGAAGATTTTAAGTGTCTCTTTAAATTTCTCACCAATATACTGTATCTATTTCCTTCTAATATGTTTTTTTCATGTATTTGTCTATGTTTTTTTTTTAACCCTTCATAGATAGATCAATTTTTTCTAATCCATTATAGGATATATAGTTGTTTGATCTCTGCCATCCATCACATGTACCATCTGAACTCATGGATTAGAGCAAGATGAACAAACCTTTTGAAAGTGAGGTACATCATACTATCCCTCTTAATCTCTTTTTTTATGGGAATAATTAGTCTATAGGAATGGTAGTGTCCAAAGGTAGTTTTCTATCTCAGTAGAGGGGTTCAGATTCCGAGGGCAGGTTCACTTGTCTGCAGGGGAATTATTCCATGACAAATAGGTGGGTGGCCACTCCATTTCCTCCTTGATCACATATCCTTCCATAAAAATGTTCCACTTAGCACTTTATGGATTTCATCCTCCATCCATCACATCAGCCTTCAGTGATTCGTAAAAGTTCAATCATTCAAGGACCACAAAGGGAACCGACAAGAGGTTCTCAAAATATTCAAGGACAACTTGATATGGCACAAAATATGAAGAAACAACAAGAATATCAACATCAGAATGAAAGTTGGGAATTTAGTGGTGATTTAGTATTTTTGAGGTTGCAACCATATAAACAGGTGTCCCCCAAGTAACAAAAGAAGGACAATAAATTAACACTCCAAATATTAAGTGGCCCCTATAAGGTTTTGCAAAGGAATGGAAGTATGGATCAAAAATTAGATTTGCTTCCATCTTCATAATGTACATCTATTATCTCCAGCCTTCTTCATGCTTCCAGTCCTGTTCCACAACAAAACAGAACAAACAAATCCAGCCACATTTGAGTAACATACCCAACACCTGAAAATTGCTAAAGAACCTAGGAAGAGGGACATAAAGGATGCATCTTTCACAAGAAACACTCATGGTAAAGCTTTTGAGGGATACACTAATGGTATACAAACAGAAACCCCATGTTAGCAAACCAATTGTTAGAACCATGAATGTCCAGTCCCTCCCACTGTCCTGTCCTGTACCCACCCACAGTCCCAACACACACAGCTCTCAATCAATTCATGTCTGCCCAACTCTCACTGCCTTGTGCCAAACCAACAGATCCACCGGCCCATAACCCCATCGCCCAATTTAATTTTTAAAATACCATCTGAACCACCATGTCCCAACTCTTCCTGGTCATAAACACCAATGTGGATATCAACTACTTGAACACTAAATGGGTTGAATCCATGCCAACATTAAACAATATTGCGTCTTTTGCAACTTGGTTCTTATTTAACCATGTGATTTCTTGATTTAGTGTCCCAAATCAATTGGTATTTGACCATGTATGACACTTTGAAGATCAAATATAGGATGAGATAAAATCCATGTTGGGTTTGGAGCACCAGATTTCTTCCTTGTACTATCTGCAAGAGAATTTCCAACTTAAGGCCATCAACAAAATAATCAAAACCATGCTCCAGTAGAAAGTTGATAAGCACACAAAAAATTTGCACCACATTATCTTCTTATCCTTATGGGCCTATAAGACTTCTTATAAAATGGCCACATGATTCACACCCTTTCATCTTGTCCACATCGAGGACACAATTTTGTTGATTGAGTGTTGAATCCCCTCCCTTCATTTGGCCATTAAAAATTTCCTAGAAACTACTCCCTTAGATTAGAGATAGGTAATATTGGAGTGTGCCAATGAATACCATCATGTCACATTGAAAACCATCGAAGCATATAAAAAGTGAATAAAATCCTAGCATGACCAAAAGGTACACCCTCATGTTTTTCATGAACATGATCTAGTTCTAGTGTACGACCAAGACCATGACATCTTGGGTTGGGGAAAATTTGAACCTTTATGGAAGGGCTATTACATTTTCAAACAATGTTTGGGTAAGGGATCATACCTTATTGAGGGTCCTAAAGTGGATCTTTTCCCTAACCCTCATAATGCACTCTACCTCAAGAAATTCTACCCTTGATAGTTGGTCTAGAGTGCATGTGCATATTGTACATATATTAGAAAATGTTTTTTCATCCCTTTTGTAAAGCCTACATCTCATTAGTTTTATTCTTACATCTTTTAGATGGGTCCTTCATCTTTTTTCTACATTGATTATGTTGATGGTACGAGTCATCATTTGATGAATCTAGACTCAACAGCTTGGGCCTTTTTCACCCATGTGCACACCCTCATCCACTCAAGTGGTGTTTGCATTGATATGCCACCACAACCAAGTCGAATATGATGTTATAATTTATTTGTTATCTGATTCCCTTGACCATCACATCTGTCACCTTCATGTTTGTCTTGATTCCCAACTCCCCATCATGTAGTTGGACAAAATTTATCATGTGCATAACCCTAACCTCTTTGGAAAATATCTATGAGTTAAACTTTTGATGTGCTCATTTGAATCAATTTCATTTAACCATGTTCCTAGAAGACAAAATCCACTTTAGATAAGCCCACTTACAAATAACATTCTAGATACTACATCACAATCTTTGGAAATGTATATTGAAACCCACATATTTGATATTTGTATGACTGGTATTCAATTCGTTCATTGTATGCAATTCTCACTCTATATGTTTAAAGTATTGATTCTAACAAGATAAATTTTTATGCAAATGTATTTGTTCCTCTTTATTTATCATCCATTTGAAAATGTTTTCTTATGCTCTCTTTTAGTGTGCTTATCCATGTCCCAAAGCTTGATGGAAATACTTGGTTGGCTTCAGATGACATTGTCTATGAATATACCTTGATGAAAACATTTTCATACTCATTGCAAGGGGGATATATATGTGATTGGTATTGCAGCTTCAAGCCTAAAGAGATAAAATCATTTTATTAATATTCCTGTGGTGAGTATTGTTTCCAGTGTTTGGATATTCCACCGTGTTATTGATTGATTGTCGATGTCTCAGATCCATCTTCACGATGCATAGCCAAGGAGAAAAGATGCGAGAAGTAACAATAAATATTAAATTGTTTAAAGAAAAAAGGGTTAAGATACCTAATATGTCGGCTCTTTTTGGGAGAAACCCTAGAATTATCTCTTTAGATAAGGTAAAACTATAAAATAATTTAATATTAATAATTCTTTAAGGTGCTCAAAGGGTAAAATTAATCTTGAGTTAAACAATATCAAAAGTCTAAGAAAACCTAAAATTACTTTAAGGAAAGAGAAACCCTAAATTTATTAAGGTAAGTTTAATACTAAAATTAATGTTAATGTTAATCAACCTTGCTAATGATATACGTGTTAATGTAGAAACTTTAATATAGGTTTTAATAATAATAATATTAATGCTATGGTTTAAAAATATTATGATTTACTAATTTACTAAAATTGGATTATTTTCTAGTAGAGTAAATATTTTTTAGGAGGGTACTATTTAGTATGAGGACCATTATTAATTATTTGAAAGGATTTGTATTAGTATTTTAAAGCTAGAGTTTAATATAGTTAGTATTATCATTTTTAATTAATAATGGGTATTAATCAAATAATTAAAAAACTTTAAAATTAATAATGATAAAGAGCTAAAAGTAAGGTTGGTGGTACTACAAAGGAGGAACAAAGGACTAAAAACCCTAAAAAGGAAGGGAAACAAGGGAAAACCTGATTTTTATTTACCTCTTACTTGTCTGGTGAATTAAGGGGATCTAACTTTCACTAATTTCTAGATCATTGTCTCTATTAAGGTTGTTTGCATGCTTGTTGGCACAGGGGAAGACCCAGGGTTCAATGCTTCAATAATGCACCAATAAAACCCTAACTACCGGCCCTTTCGGCAACACCTGCAAAGTAGATGAAGTCTCATCCGAGGTAGAGGCAGGGGTGGTTGCAAGACTCATGTGTCTACAACCTTAGCTGGGACACAGATCTGTGATTCTTACTCTTAGAAAGCACTTTAGCATAGATAATTCATTAGTATTTAACCCTCATGGCACTCCATAGATGGCACAGAGCACCACAACATTCACTTAGATCAAGGTTAAGTTAGTACTTAGCAACAACAAAATAGGTCTAGCACTCAGGACTTTCATATATGTCAAATCTATACCCACACATCTAAGAAGCACAAAGCAAAGTGGATCTATCTAAGTATATCATAGCAAAGCACATAGCATAATCATATCAAGCACAACACATGGAAATAAACCAACACATTAGGTCGAAGCACCGAGCACAACACACAGAGTTACCGTGGTTCACCCCACCCTGGGGCTACGTCCACAAAGTCTTATTCTTCTTTATTAGCTTTGGTCAATCGGGTTACAACACAGAGCTTACACTTGTACTCCACATAGGACAGGAGATCTGCGTGCACCTCGCCATATCCTCCTTCCCTGAGTAGATCTAGCACAGAGCCTTCTTACAATCCGTGCACTCAACACTTACATCACTTGCACTCAGCTATGCAAGTCGGTCACACAATATACACAAAGCCTTTACTAGCACTTAGATTATCTTCTCGCTCTCTCTTACATTGCTTAGCTACTTATTTATACTTTACAAAATAGTCCTAAACATGGGTAAACCCATGGGCCGACATCCATTTCCCATTACATTAACCCAAAACCATGAAAGGGCCCCAAAAGTGGGCCAATATACCGTGATCTCTCCTCTTCCTAGTGCTCCATCTTTGACAGGCTATTGAATTCCAAAAATGGTCAAATATGACCAAGTGTTCCTCAAAACTTGGTCAAGGGCCAACAATGCTTGATGATTTCAATTGCTTCTCTAATTCGACGTTTGAAAAAGTGATCCTCTTTTGCTAGAATTTTGGTGTCTTCTAAGTGTATGTGGTGTTTTTCTGAAAGAGAGTGCTCAACTAGTGTTGAGGTTCAAGTACGTTCATTCTTGATGTCATCTCCATGTTCTTTAATCTTGACTTGAAAGGAGTAGCTAGTTTCTCCAAGGTAACATTTTCCACATGAGCACTCAACTTTGTATACTCCTTTTCTTTTGTGTTGGTCAAGTTTGTCTTTAACATATCTCATTTTTTGTTTAATGGTTTCTGGTGGCTTGAAAGAGGTCTTGATCTATTTTTTACTTAAGAATTTTTCAATCCTATCAATAAATCCTTGGATGTAAGGGAGGTAGGCAGTCAAACCAAGAGAGTTGTTGTTCAAGGGTTGAGGTCTATTGCTTGTTCTTTCTAAGGATTTTCTTATTGCATTTTTATTGTCATTGTCCTTGTAACCTATGCTTTTGAAAACTTTGGAGAGGTGATATTTTTCCTGTTCTAGGTGATCTTCATCAGAGATTCTTATAGATCTTGTGGTCAAAGTGTTCAAAACCCCTAACTTATGAAAGGGATGATGATGGGAGTTTGCATGAAGATAGTTTTTTGTGTGGATATTTTTCCTATAGAATGCATGTCCAAGGTTCCCTTCTTATTTCCTATTTATTAACACATCTATAAATGGAATGCTACCATTATATTCAAGTTCCATTGTGAATTTGATATCCACTGAGATGTTTATTCAGATGTTGGAAGAATTTCTCAATTTTCTCTTTCCCATGGGGCCATAACACATTAGTATCATCAAAAAATATCTTCCATCTTAATGGTTTCAAGGGATAAGAGTTAAGGGATTTATTCTCAAATTTTTCCATAAAGATATTAGCAACAATGGGAGAAAGTGGATATCCCATTACTACTCTGCTTGTTTGTTTGTAAAATTTTCCTTGATAGCTAAAGAATGTTGAGTGGAGACAAACCTCAACTAGTTTTTTTGTTTCTGGGTCTATTGCTTCTTTTATAGTCCAAATTGCTTAATCAAGTGGGATTTTGGTGAATAAGGAAACAACATCAAAGCTAATGACAATGTATTCAAGTTTCGCCTTCTCATTCTTGATAATCTTGATGAATTCATTTGATTCCTTAATGAAGGAGTATGTATGGACAACCAAGGGGCCTAGTATATTTGCTACATGTTTGGCCAGTTCATAGGTGGGTAAGCCAATTGTTTTGACTATATGTCTAAGGAGAATCCCCTTTTTATCATCGAAAAATGGTTCACCACAAATACAGACAATGGATGAAGAAATAGTTAACACACACACAACATACTACCAATATTCATGGAAGGATTACACTCAGTTTGGAAAGAAAATATAAAATTATGTAAAAGTGGTTCTGGGAATCCACACACATTCAACAAAAGCAACTCACTCACATCCATGTGGGATAACATGGTATACGATGCACATAGTGCGCGACTAACATTCAAAAGACCCGCGCGAACACATAAACGATGCAATGATGAGTTTGGTCGAACCTCAACCACTTTTGCGATGAAGGGGATCTCCCCCATACCCAAAATCGCCCCCAAATTTCTCCTTGGGATCACTGAAAAGGATGGGAAGTACCTCCAAGGGCCTCCCATTCACATTTGTAAATATTTAAGAAAAATATTTCCATCCTGCTATAAATAAAGGGCCATTTTATGCAAAAAAAGAAGAAGCATTTGAGTATTTTTATGCTACTCATTTTTAGCTTTGGGAAGCCATATTTTTGTTAGAAATCTTTTGGGAACCCATAGAAAGTGTTAGGACTCTCTCCTTTTGAGTATTCCATCACTCTTTTCTTCACCATTTTCCTTTGTTAGCCATTGCTAGTAGAAATAAGACTTTGCACTTGGGGACTCAATATCCTTCCCAAGGAGGAAGAGGGGACTCATAAGTTCCCATATTTCTCCAAGGAGTATCAATTCAAATATCAATTTCCTTGGTATACATATCGTGTGTTTTCTTTGTGCATTCATTTGAAGTTATTTTTTTCTTAGTTTAGATTTATTTCATTGTTGTTTATCTCTTGTTTCTTTATGTTAGTTGAGCCACTAACCAACTAACTCTTTATTGTGATTTATGGATCGCCTAACTAGACAGTTAAGGGACCTCTTTTTGCTCACCTTTGTGACAAAAATAACCCAACAGATTGGTGACCATACTGGGGATTTGAATCAAAATTATCCTCAATTAGGCTATTAGAGTTTTCTTTTTTACTTGTTTGCATGTGCAGGGGTAAAAACTGACCTAATCTCACCCTTTGAGAGCAAGATTTCACCCCACAGTAAGAGATGTTTTTCAAAATTTTCGTCCTGCCAACTTCTCTGTGTGTGCACGGGTTCAGGACAAACATACGAGCGGTCTGTGCACTTCTATGCTCTGCCATAATTCTCCAACTACGCGGTCTTCACACTGTGCACAACTATTTTTTATTCTTCCATGCACCTGTCTTATTTTTTGCAAAACTGTAAGGGTTGAGTTTCCCACTGCCACTCAATAGTTTAAATTTTATTTTAGCACTTTGTAAAATCCAATACAAGTAGGTTGAGATCTCATTCTTGCATACATAAACCCCACATCACACATAAATATTTAGGGATATTAAATAGAACCACAATTTATTTGTTTTCCTTGGTTGCCACATGGATGGCTTAAAAGGTTTTTGCATTTGAATTTCAGAATAAATCTTTCATTCTTTTACAAAGTCATCACATTAAGTTGGGACTAGAAGACCATATAAACCAATCTTGGAGTATTCTCTTTCCTTGCACCTTAGTGTGATCTTGGAAATCAGAAAAAGATGTTGCTTATATAAGTATCCATCTCCCTTGGTAAATCAAATCATTTTCAAAAAGAGGCCTATCCTCTTAACCTACTCGTTCAAAATTATTCTTAAAAGAGTTGTAAGGGCCCATATGCCTACATGCATGCAATTCTAGGATAGTTTTCAATTGTTAGAGTAAGTAACCTAAGGAGTTTAAAGAAATTATAAGGGCCTACACATGCCCACATGCTCACAATCTAAGACTAGTTTCAAGTTTTCTAGATTAAAAAACGTCTTAGGAAGATAAAGGGTCCAAGTAAGGATTATCATATCCGTCACGATAGATTAGGATTTCCTTTCGTTTGCAAGGGTAATTTTGAAAAAATTGAGTAAGTTATCTAAAAAATATAAGTAAAGGACCACACAATGTACACCATGCTAAAATATTGAATTTAATTTATTAAAAACTTGTTTCACCATCACTGCTCCTTGCACACACTCTCACTCATCCAAAAACGTTTTTGCTAGATACTTGAAACTCTTGTGAGCTTCATTTGTTTAGAAAAGGTATTTGTGCACACCATCATAAATAACGAAGTTGGTCCATGACCCCAACTTCACATCCCTCTTTTACATTCTAAAAACTACCATAATCAAACCACTTTCTAACCTCCATAGGAGGAACACAAAATAATTTGGTAGTATAAGTTACGATTTTTAGGATAGGGATCCAAATAACTCCCCATCATCATTTCTCATTTTGAAACTTAGAAAGTTGTGAATTAGGGTGCCAAAATCCTCCCACTCAAGCATTCATAAACCATAAGGCAGGGAGACACCTGTGAAGGGTCGAAGGCCGAGGTCTAGTTGTTTTGAGTATGCCTCCTTGGGTCACCCAACCCTTGGAAAGCATCCATCCTATGACCGATTTATGAGGTCAAAAATATAAATTTCGTTCTTGATGGAGGTATCTTAATATCCCAATCTAGGTTTTATCTACCCAAGGTGGCGGTTGTGGGCTGAAATCATACCCCAGTCATATTTTGAATGGTTTTTGGGAAATATCGCCAGTACTTCCGGGATATGACCCCTTCACCCCTCCTTATAATTGATTGTTCATCCCTTCACTAGATTCCCCTCAAGTGGGTTTCGGCCCCACTATCAGGTGCTTTTTTTGGAGGCCCAATGTTATTTGAGAGGAAGTGCATTACATCGGATAGGACACATGCTCTTGTTATTTTATTTTTATTCCCCCACGAGGAGTTACAAAAAAACCAAACCACTTTTCACATTGTCTTGATGTATGATTTTCACCACTTGAAGTACATGCAGTTTTATGAGAAAATTGTTTAAAGTAATTTAAAAGCAATTTGTCCTATCATTCCTCACCACTATTTACACACAAACATCTCTAGGCTATAATCATATGGGAACCATAGTATCCTCGCCATTCTAGACGCTTGAGAAACTTACCCCCAATTTTGGGCAGTGTTCCTAATTTCGTTGAGACATCAACAGTACCATCACATACACTGGTAAATGCTACGATACTAGGATCATGATTACTAGGAGATACTTTTCTTGGAACCAATATCCCAAGAATTCACAAAGAACCCCTCCACCACAAGGAGGAAGAGCCCCAAATTTCTCACAAAGTAAAATCTCCCAAGGAACCACTTCCTCTCATAACATGGCAGGACCCACTCCTATCATGCCCTTTTTGGATTCACTCAATATCCTTGATNATTCACAAAGAACCCCTCCACCACAAGGAGGAAGAGCCCCAAATTTCTCACAAAGTAAAATCTCCCAAGGAACCACTTCCTCTCATAACATGGCAGGACCCACTCCTATCATGCCCTTTTTGGATTCACTCAATATCCTTGATATAATTAAATTGAAAAATTATCCCATATTACACAACCACACTTGGCCAAATATGCCCACAAAACTACCTTCAAGCATCCCTAAGTTTGAAGGAAAAGCTGGAGAGGACCCTGCCAAACATGTCATGTCCTTCCACTTATGGTGTTCTTCCAATATCATAATGGAAGATTCCATTAATCTATCGTTATTTCAGAGAACCCTCACTAGCACAATATCCAAATGGTATGTGGATGACAAGACCAGAGCCCATTCAACATTTGAATCATTATCCAAAGCATTCCTATCATTTTTTCAACTTCCCATCTGCCATGATACTGGGTTTGAAATCCTTTTAGAATGTAAACAAAACACCACTACTCACATTTCAAACCATATTCATGAATGGCGTCGACATCACAACCTTTGTAAAGTGGACACCACCCCACAAAAAAGGCTATATTGGTTCCTTCGATCGTTCATTCCTACTCTTTCTAAATATGTGGCCATGTTGAGGTCATATCCTACTTCCAAAAATTTTCCTCCCCTTTTCTATTTTCCCGATTTTGTTTCTCCCTTTCTTTGCCCCCTTCTACACTTACCTGTTTTTTTCTCCCTCTTCTTTTTTCCCTCTTACTATCCATTTCTAGTTATAACACTTAGTTGCATTTTATACCACGAGTTCCCGGGTTGGCAGACTTACATTTTCTCACCTCCATATACAACTTCACTTCACGAGTTTGACCGACCACCGTGTTGTTCCATACTTAGCCTATTTTAAGATCACGAGTTCCTGAGTTGATAGGATCGAGCTTTCATGTTCCCGTGTTCCACGATAGACATATTGCACCAAATATTTTCACGATCTACATTTCGATACCCAAACTCCCATGAAACTTCCTAAGTGTCATTCTGCCTACATGAATCCATATGACTGCCACACCATCCCACACTTAGCCAATTTCATGCCTCTTACCATCACAGGCTCCCAGGTTCGCGGGTTCCTGGTTTCACAAATAATCTCATGTCTCATATTTCCTCTGCTCGTCCCTGCCACCCTCGTGCCTTTCCCAATGCAAATTACTATGATTTCAATGATAATAAATTACCATAAAGTTTCAAAGGGATGGTTATTAATAAGAGAAAGGTCCGAGGAAACCTCCTATTAAAGCGCATTAAACAAGATTTATGGAGGATTATATTATCTCCCACCAGTGTTCATTCCTAACATAATTTGGAGCAAGTGAATGTATTCGTTGACTTATGGAAACAAGTCAACAATAGTTCTGTGGAGATACGCTGAATATTTTTGGACACAAGGATCAGAGTTTTCAGTGGTCCAGGGCATATTCCTATTATTCATCCCCGTCTACCCAAAAGGAAATAATCTGGACGTATGGAATTGCATGCGCAGGGTGTGTCTTGGAAGTTTTTTATTGTAAAGAGTTGGTCACCTGGTCCACTGAGAGATACATTCCAAGTCAACGAACCATCCAATTGCAGGACCATTCCACTGTCTCTCTGTCACCTCAGGTTTTCTGTAATATGTTGAGGCTCCCTGAGCCAACGCTCACCTTTAGAGGTGAAGATTGCAGGGAGTTATTAAAAAAGCATGACAATGGACTCGACCTCTTACTTGAATTCTAGGAGAACCCAACAACCATCCCCAAGGACATCACAAGATTTCAGGTTGGTGCATTCAAAAATCCCTTCCGATAAATTGCATGGATTTTTACGAGAATAACAGGACAGGAAACCATGACCAACATCTCCTAGATGATTCTTTAAATTATTTATTTTACAGTCAAGTAACATGCCATCTTCGACTAGGGTAAGTTGATTTCCATTGAAATCTCTTTCCAATTAGCGCAATACAAGAAGGATAAGAATTTTTTTATGTCATCTTATTTGGTCTTTGCGATAGCACATTGCTGTCAGTTCCCGAGATTATCTATCTGCAAGAAGGTAAACTTTGAGTTCGACCCAGTAACCTTTTGGTATAAATCATTGTGGAGGCACAAGGCCTCCCAACATTTTTATGAAGTCTTTAATGATTTTATCTCACTTTTTAAAGAATTGTTGTTTGGAAAAAACACTCCCTGGATGTATAACCATGAGAGTAAGTTCCTGGATAGGAAGGGGACACTAGAACAAATGGAAAATTATAACGTTATAAGTATTTTTGGGTCCAAATAAAATCCTTCCTTCCTTCCATGTCACATATCTGACATAATGTTTGTTGTTGAGATAGCAAGGCAGTACACCTTCTGGTTGCATTTTTTCCATGAAAAGAGAAAAAAAAAATTCATACCTCTTCCTTGGAAAGTCAAGTGTTATCGGACTAATCGGTAGGTGCAGACACTAACTGATCTCCCTAGATCCACCTAGATCTAGAACAAAACACACCAGAACATGACGCTTTCCTTAAGTTTTAGATATTGAATTT